>JBAGKK010000071.1:3730-48958 GCA_037177015.1 Euceroptres primus
CGTATATAGTCTCTGAACGTACAAAAGTAAATGCGCAGAGAGTCGTGATGTAAACAACGTCTGGCAGCCCTGACTGCTCGAGTGATGGCGCCGTCGCGGGACGCTCAGGGGCGGAGGACGGGACAGAATCAATGAAGCTTGAACGAATGAACGACCATGAAGGTGGTTTTCGATTCAGGGGCTTTCGATTCGGCGACGAGTGTATAAAGCTTTTTGCTACGAATTCAACGTTTCTCTTTCTCCCGCTACAATACACTCTGAATGCAGACGAGAGTCGAATCGAATTTTCGAAATCTTGATAGATAAGTTTCCTATCTTACCGACAGTTAATATCAAAGCAGAACAAACTTAGATTGGAGGTGCCTTCTAAATGACTTGTACCCAGTAATAGTAGGTGAATTTTAAAAGTCTTTTAACCCATCAAAGAACAAGAAACATTATCGTTTTAGTTTTCTCCAGTGCACGCGAAAAACTTCTCCAGGAATAAATTCATAAAGGGATTTGTACTTCAATATGGCGAACCACGACAAAGGACGCAGGAAGTGGGGAGGAATTTCACAAGGTACTTTAGATAATTCTTAAAGTTCTTTTCTGTCAAGACAAAGAAAAAATGCTTTACTTTCCATAAAAATCAATCTTTAATATTTTTTATCTCTGTTTTGGTATAGATTTATGCTTGGGTTTGTGAAACTAACCTCTTCAAACAAGCTAACCTAAAAATTCGAGTACGCATCGCTAGAAAAAATTATTTTTTAATTATTTAATTATTTAATTCTTCTCTATTCCGAGTGTTTTCTCTCAAATCTCAAGAATCCGTGAATATTTAAGTGCTTTTTACTAGTTTATTATATAAATATTTTGACCCTCAGGGCAAGTGGATCTTTTGAAAAGATTGGAGCCAGTAGATAAAAGACTGTTACTTTTATTGTTTCCTCCCTTTATTTTTGCATTATATTTCATTTTTTTCATTTAATTTTCCTTCTTGCAGTAATATTCGTTAAATTCTATATTGTGGACATCTTTCGTTAGCAAATAATTGCACTGTGGAGCGATTTTGAAAAGTTGCAGAATTTAGGAACATGTGTTTTCTTAGTTTCATTTTTAATGTTTCGTGTATGTAAATAATTTTCAATAATATGAGAGATATTTTCGATTGCAAGTGCTTCATTTTCAAAAGTGTTAAAAATCTTTTTCTTTGAATTGATTAAATGTCATTTAAACACAAATCTTTTTTGAAAGCTGATTTTATTATTTCACTAACGCAAATATAGTATAGTATAGTATAGTAGAATTAGTATAATAGTGGTATTATATATTAGTTGTGTAATAGAATATTAGTAAAATATATATTATTCAGCAGATAAAAAGTGCAATTTATAAATAATTATTATCTTTAGCGCTTAAAATTTAATTTTTCTCCTACATTATTAACAGCTCAAATTTCTGACTTCTGAATTAATTTATGGTTTTAAAATTTGTTTATAAAAATTAAATACATTGAACAAGTCATTTCTTTGTGAGAGTTTATGTGAAAGAAAGGCAGTGTACATGAAAAAGGCGTAAATTTCAGAAAAATCATGTGTATTAAAATTTAAAAGACGTTTTTAATTTTTGTTTAGATAACGAAGACTTCAAATTAGACAAGGACAGATTTTCAGGAATGCGAGGAGGCGGAGGAAACAGAGCACCACCTCAGGCTCTTTACAGGCCTGGGAGTGGGCCACTTCGAAAATCAGGTCGACCAGACGAATTTGAAAATGAGAATAATTTTCATGAAAAGTCAAAACCGCCTTCGATTCAGTATCGTTTGAGAAACGCACAGTTTTCTGGCTCGAATCAAGGAAAAAACATATCGGCGGCAGTTGAAATTGACGAAGTATCTTCAAAATTTAATGATTTACACGTCCGATACAAAAATAATAGTAATTATCACCAAATTCAAGGTCCCTCGAAAAGCAATCACATGTCTGGAGACCCGAGAAAAAAGAATAAAAAGCCAGAACAACCATTGTATATTCCGAAGAAAGTGAAGGAGGCCTTAGCGGAAAGAGATGTGGTTAACAGGTGAGATTTAAAGACTGAAATTTGATTAAACTTGGTTTACAGTTTAATTCTTATATATTTCTAATTTTTAATTTTAAACTTACAATTTTAATTTTGCGTAATTTGTTTCGTAGATCGCCTGTTTACCACAATTGGGAAAAAGAACGAGAGAGGGAAGATCACAGGGATTGGGACGTTCGATCTAATCGTAGTCATCAGAATGAAAGTCATCGCAATCGACCGATAAGTGGTGAAAATCAAAGTGACTGTGGAAATCGCCGAGATGAACACAGCAAACGATATTCAGGAAACCGACGAAATCGTCATCCTAATGAGAATGATGATCGCTGGAGACCAGATTCGCCCTCTACGAAGATTTACGAAAATCGGAGAGACAATTCTCGAGAGGTTAGACAGGTAAGATAACATTTTATAAAATTAACTTTCGATTTTCTCTACCCTAAACTCATACATTTTCGTGCGCAGGGTTCGGAGCCTTTGTACATACCATCGAATAACAAGTACGATTCGAACAGAACGCGGGATACTAGAAGTGTAGAGCCTGGTTATCCTGACAAATTTCAGGGTAAACCTCCTTCGGGTCGACACGGAATGAAGGAAAGTACAATTCCTAAAAATACTAAATTGGAATCCCTGCCGCCTCGCTTTCGAAAGAAGTATCTCGCCGAAAATGGATTCTTGCCACCTTCGAATAGTACAGGAATTTCTGATGATTCTTGGGACGGTAGTACTGTCACTTTTCAGGTATGTTTTGTAAAGATGTTATGTGTATTTTTATTTCCAAAAACGGTGTCTGGTAATCATTTACTAATTTAACAGGGATCGTCCCGTTATCCTGCAATCCAGCATTCTCACACGATGCAGAATCTGCCACCAACTGGACCATTACCACCTCAATCCAATTGGTCCAACACTGTTCCGGTTCGCAGCCGGGGAAGAGGAAGACTTAGAAACAAAGATTTAGAGAATTCAGCTGCTTTCAGACCAGTGACACCGGATCAGTATTCGGCTCAAAGTTCGCGATCGCACACGCCTAGCCAGGATTACGTCAATCGGTAAGAATGTCTTCTGAAATTAAATCTGCATTTTTAATTTAAAATTGGCAAAAAATATTCTATCAGGCTTAAAATTTAATCTTTTTGAAAAACAGATCTTACGATCGACGCGGCAGTAACAGTACAATGTACACCAGTATGGAGAGTTTAAGTCGGATGGATACAATGTTAATGCCGCCTCCTCGTGTACCTTCACCAGCAAGTTCTCTTTCAAACCGAAACACATGTCCGTCACCGGATAATCAATGGTCCTCTCACAAAATGTACGTTTTCCATTCTCTCATTCTCTGCTAAAGTCACTAAAATCGTTTTTAAAATTCTAATTCTTATTTACAGGCAAAGAGCAAATGCACAAAGGGAAAAGCAGAAAAATCATCAGGTTCCGAGTGTCAGTCCTCCGAAAAGCGAAACATTTAATTCACTACCTGAAAAATCGGGCACCTTGGTAAGTAATGATTTTTCGTCTCCTTTCTAACTTTGCTTCATGCTTTGCTTCTAATCACGTTTAAACTTTAAATATGTTAAATGTTTTTCTAGGACTGGGGAGAAGAAGTCGAGTTGAATGAAAGACTGGAGGCAGAACAATTAAGCCGCAGCTCATCTGTGCAGAGTTTGCGTGGAAATTCCAGCACTAATCAGCCAATCGCAGGAGGAAACAGCGCAAAGAAGAAAAGGAAAAATCAAAGACGAGGTGGCGATCGGTGAGTAGTTTTTACAATTTTAATTTCATCTGCCAATCTGTATATACTTTTGGAATCTAATGTCAAATATTTTTATTCAAAAGGAGTGGAACGCGGGATAAATTGTACGAGACTAGTAGAGAACGGCAGAATAATCAGCAAAATAGGGAAAATGATAGCTACAATAATAATCAGAACAATAGCAATAGGAGATTTGATAACAGAAGGCGCAGTTCCTTTCAGCGCAGTCGGGAGTCGAGTAAAGAGAGAAATCACCGTAGTAGGAATCACGATGATTTTTATAGAAATAGGTAAGAATAAATAAGCATCTTAGATAAATGGAATATCTTCGGCAAAGAAAATATTCTAAAATTTTCTGTAAAAAAAGATAATCTTAGGAATAGAAAATTAAGAATAAAGGTGACTTTTTCTTTCAGAATATTAGATCAACCCTCGGATGAAAATTGGAGATCGGGAAGAACAGTTTCCATCTGTGATTCTGACGAAGGTCGTCGAACGCCTTGTACATCGTCACATTCCACCAACACGATAGCTAATTCTTTGCATCATTCGCCTCCTCCAGTGTTTAATAACTCGCAACCAGGTGTTCTTGTTTTACCAGATGCAAATGCGTTTCAAGCTGGTACAACACCTCCTAGATCACAATCTCATCAACAAAGAACTCTCTTCGATCACAATAATCCCAGCAAGCCGATCATCGTCACTTCACCAGGAAGTAGAGCAGCTCCAAAACTCAGGTGAGAATTATTTCTTTATTTGATTGATTCTCTCTATAAAATCTCATAACCTCCAACTGTGAAAATCGCAATTTGATATTTAAATTCCTTGGTCCTTTTTCTGGTGGCACTCCTGGGACAAGTTTCTTGAAAAATGATCAATAATTCAAAATTTCCCCTTTTCATTGTGGGGGATGTTTGCGCCGCCTTTCCTTGTTCGAAATCAAAGTTCACTGGATGGCAGGATCAATTAAAAATATCAGTTGACTTAGAAAAAAGCAACAACGGTTGCAAAAATGGCAAATTTCCACGTTTTGGAAAAAGTAGTCAGTGAAATAAAATCCGGGCTTTCTCAATAATAAAAAATTTCCACTTTTTTTTGCTGCGGATCTTTGATAAAAGTTACAAAAAAGAGTCTTGTTACAAAAAAGTGTTTACCGGGCCGAAGGATCAATCAAAAATATCAGTTGACTTAGAAAGAAGTAACAAGGGGTGCAAAAATGTCAAATTTCCACTTTTTGGAAAGAAGGACCAATAAGATCAACCAGGGCTTTCTCAGTAGTTAAAAGTTTCCTCCTTGTATGTGTAAAGTTGTATTGAATATAATTTATTTCCCTATTTTTTGAAAAATCATCCTGTTTGCCCTTCTTCAAAAGCATTTAACGTTGCGAAGCCTGCAAATGTACATTTATAAACTAAGGAATTTTCTACATTAACTCGGCAATCCTTTGTTCTTTTTTATTTTATGGTTATACTTACTGCTTCTTTTGGATTTCAGGGATATAGAGGCTGTTACACAATCCAACGTTCCCGTTTTTCAAACTCACCCTGACTCGTTTTCAAGCTATGTGGGTTTTCAAGTCGCCCAAACGGATGGAGCACCTACTCTTAATTTCAGCGAACAGTTTGGAAATGCCCGACCCTCTTGGTACGATCCTTACTCAGAAAGGTTAGTCTTCTCTTCTAATAAATTCTTCTTCTACTCAAGAAAAGACGGGTTTCTTGTAAATATTTAAAATTTATATTTATCTTTCAGCTTCCGTTCGGCCAAGTGTCATTTCCTTCTCTTGGATATTGAGCGTGCAGATTTGGAACTAGAATGGATTTTAAGTTCCGGTGGATTAACGACTCACAGGGATAGGGTGTCCTACATTCGGCTCTTCCTTCAGAAAAGTTTGAAAATTTTACTAGAGTCCGATATGAAATTTTGTCAAAAGGAAAACGTGGAACAGCACTTCTGGAAAATTCTTTATTACAATATGATTGAAATGCTGAGGAAAAGCATGCCCAAGGAAACTGCTGAAGGCCGAGAGCGATGCAAAAAAATCATGCTGGGTATCATTGATGAGGGAACAGCGTACTTGGAAAATTTACTTACTGTCTTGGAAAGAGTCTACAATTTCAAAATAGACACTTATCTAACTTCCTCGATGTCACCAAAAGGTCTGGGTGCCTTTGGTCTTGTCTTAGTTAGTGCTCAGAAGATATTCTTGTTCCTTGGTGATTTGGCGAGGTACAAGGAACAGACAAACGAAACGACCAACTACGGAAAATCCAGACAGTAAATTATCTCCTGTTTTTAATTTTTCAGTTTCCACAGGTTACTGGTATTTTTTTTAATGTGACTCGATTTACAGTTGGTACCTGAAAGCACAACAAATCAATCCGAAAAACGGAAGGCCTTACAATCAACTCGCCTTATTGGCGCATTATGCTGTAAGTGTATTTAAAATTTGATTGATTTTTTAATTTGCGCATTTTATTTTTTGCTTTTATGTTGATTTTCTTTTGTATTTTTGCAGAGGAGGAAACTTGACGCAGTTTATTATTATATGCGGTCCCTCATGGCATCGAATCCCTTCCAGTCAGCCAGGGAGAGTCTCATAGCCTTATTTGATGAAAACAGAAAAAAGGTATGTAAATAAATTTTTTTAAGTAACATAAAAACATAACTAAAGAAGTTGACTTAAACTAAAATAATATTTCTACTTTGTTTTGCCGCCAGTATCTACATTATGTAAGTAAAATACAATTTGGTGTGCTATTTTTGGAGAAATCATAGAAAATGCTTCATTAGTTGTCTTTACATTCCAATCAGCATTTCATTAGTTCACGTTGCATAGAATTCTTTTATTTTTAGCTTAAGATTTTATATATTATACTTTGCACTTACTTAGTTTTAGACTCACTTCACTTACATTTAGTTTGCATTGTGGAATTACTTCCATTATTAAAACAGAATAAATAAAATTTGAAGAAGATTCTGCACACAAAAGATTGCAAATCAGTCATTTGAAATAAATGGTGCTTGATAACTGGATATTAATTGATGACACTTAATTTAAACAGTACGAGTCTACGGAACGGAAGAGAAAAGAAGAAAGGGAATGGAAAGAAAGGGCCAGGATGAAAGAAAAAGAAGGTGCTAATAACATTGGCGGCAGTTTGAGAAGAGAGACGTGGATTCACCCTGGAGGCAAACGTGTAAGACGAACAACTACCGCATCGACATCGAGCGAAGCAATCTTGGCGCAAAGCGATTTAGAGGACTTAGCCCAATTGACAAGTGTTGAGGTGATTATTAATAAAAAATTATTTAATTAAATTTCTTTTTTAATTCAGAAACTAAACTCTGTCTATTTTTCTTCAAGGTGAACAAGAGATTCATCACGTCGTATTTGCACGTTCATGGGAAGCTGATCACAAAAATAGGGTGAGTGATTTTATTTTTCATAAATATGGTTTTGCAGATACAAGTCGATACAAAGCGTAAAAGTTGAAAACTTTAGCTTAGATGTTGAAGCAGTTTGTCGACTACAATTCGTACAATAGAAGGCGAGCGATATTGTAAAGCAAGCGAGTTCCATTTATTTTTTTACCTCTTTCTCAACAAAACCGAAAGAGCAGTCATTACCGTATCCGGATACTGGATGAATTTGAATGTAGAAAGCGAAGAACAAAGGGTTCCGTGAAGAGAAGATTGTGGTTGAAGGGGTGAACGACGTACAGTCTATAATACAAAGCTGTTTCGTTGGTCGATTCTTGCACTCCTTCACGTTCAGCGAGGATGCGAAAAAATCATTCTTCGGAAGCGAGGAGAGGTCTGAGTTATTTCTAGCAATAATTATTACGTGGATAGGTGTAAACAGGTGGGAAGAATCGTCAGTCTGTGTTTGCCGCTGATTTTACTGCCATTCGCGGAATCGCCGACAGTCTTAGTCGAGGTTGCCTCGTTATTTTTTCTGCTATTTTAAACTTGGCGTCTCAGGGGTTACCAATCATCTCCAGAATAAAGGCCAGCGCTTCTGATCACGAGGAATTTTTTTACTTTGAAATCATTTTAACGACCCTCAAATCTGCAATTTTGGAAACATTGGTTTAAAAGTTAAATCAACACAAGGATCGCTAATTAAACTTGGAAGAATTACTAGCAGTCCTCGAGAGTAACGAGTGTGTTCCCGAGTAGCGATAACTGTACCTTTACTATAAAATTCTCCATTCGTAGGAGAATTTGCTTTTCTCACTCGCAAATCACAGTTCTAGGCAATTCGCTGACTGGCGAGTGTGCTTGCAGCAAATTTCGCACGTTCGTTGATGAGTTTAATGAACCCTGAAAAGCATTTTGTTAATCTTGACTTTCTTAGAAGTGTCACATAATCTCATTGTCGTGTCAAAGGATCTTCCTAGGTCTTCCCAGAATCGAGGAAACTGCAGTTACGTAATTGAATTAACGAGAGGAACGAGAACGATTCTTTCAAACAAGTGCGATTCTTATTTTTTAGTTGTGTTTCTATTTGTACAGACACAAAAGTGTCAAGTCAAATATTAAAAGGATTACTGAACTTGGCAAACAGCTTGGAGGCTAGATTTTTAGAAGCTAAAGGAACGAAAGTTTGGGGACAATTATAAAAAGATGTAATCTTTGTGCTTTAATTAAAACTGGTCTTGGCGTTTGAGAGTTTCAACAAGTGAAGTTTGAAATTGTACCTGAACTCTTATGAATATACTTCTACTCATTGTCAGAAAAGTCTGCGTTGTGTTGCTGACTTTCATGAGCCATCGTGTGTAAATTTTCAAGCGCCACTGACCTTGCCCTTGCACAGCGACCGTGCTACGTTACATAATTTCTTACTTAAAGAGAAAACGCGCCAGTCGCCTTGAGTGTACCCATACTTGGAAATGGCCAGCCCAGCAACGATCCGGTCATTCTTACGTATGGTTTTACACCTGCGATCATCAAGACAAATCAGAAAGACTTATTCAAGTTGCAGTAGAAAAATAAAAATTGGTTACCATTAATAATTAGAGAGATTATTTATAGGAAAACTGGAAGAAATGAAGAAGAGCAAATTCTGAGGGATTAATAGTGCCTCCTGCATGTTGGAGGCGCCTGCTTCTTAGTCAGTAGAGGAAGATTTCTAGTTCCCACGATTGGAAAAGGAAGGAGTGAGCGAGCTTAGACTCTACTTTCAAACATCTACGCCCAGGGGATGATCAGGGTGCGCGTACTATTAGCAATCAATTTTATCCATTGCACATATAATCATAATGAAATGTATCCCTGGCGCTGTTGGGACCACGTCCAAGTACCTGGCACGTAGCTTCGTGTTTTCTTGCACGACTGTAAAAATGTTAATTGACAATTGCATGGCTTGGCGCCACTGGCCACCGTCTCGCTCCAGCGTCTGTCTCGGACCAAGTGCATCTTCCAACAACGATTCTCCCCGACTCTTTCACCTCCCATTACCTACCGGGTGTCTCGCACGCTTCCATTTTTCAAACTCCTTCTCTTTACATTCTAAATTTAGCCTTCGCTGAGTATTAGAATGTTAAAGCCTCAAGCTAGACAGATCAAGTCACTTTCTTCGCTTTCATTCTTGCTAGTTTCATTTTCTTCTGATTTTCTTTTAGTCTTCTTAGCCTTTATTGATTGATCGGGGCCCATTCCGATGTCGATGCTCTTAAAAAAAGCATTCTTATTTCTCCTTGTCAAATCATCAAGAGACGGATGCACCTTAAATTTTTTTGGATAAGGTGCTTGTTGGTGAAACTGGAAAAGAATGTTTTGATATTTGGGATGGAGGTGGATCGTGCACTGACTCGATCGAATTCTGACGGTCGTTCGCCGACTTGAGGTTCAGGTTCAGGTTGGGTTACGTGTTGGTGTTGCGCAGCACTTTTGCAGGCAGCAATGTAATGGATTTAACTCATTACCTCGAGCGAGCATCCGCGCTGCTATCGTGAGTTGCGCACGCCCAAGGCCGCCTCTCCTGTAACATGGTCCCTGGAAGCTCGCCGGTTGCTCAAGAAATCCATTCGTCGTGTTGTCCGATAGCGAGACACGTACAATCAAGATTCCTGGAAAAATTATTTAACCCACCCCAAGAGTCAAACCAATAGGTTCGATCTTCCCTATATGGAAAACTCTACTGGTGGTCTAATGACGAATGACTGATTAGCACTTAGATTAGCATTAACCCTCTGCCTGGTCAAATTACGTTTATCGTCAAAAATCGTCCATTCGACCAGTGTCTGATGGGGACAATGGGAAACACGTTCTATGGCGCTGGAGTGGGCATAAGATAACACACGGGCCGAGGGTTAACAGCGTTAGAAAGAATTTTGTATAATATGATGAATAATTTTAGAAGTCAGTTTCGTTGAAGAGACTGATCAATTTGTGCGGAAGAGGAGGTCCGAAGTAATTTTGTATAATATGATGAATAATTCGAGAAGTCAGTTTTGTTCAAGAAACTGATCAATTTGTGCGGAAGAGGAGGTCCGAAGTAATTTTGTAACACTGGTCAAGCATGAGGCTTCGTGCGATGTATCATGCGATGGGATGGCATGCCATGGTGTTGTTTGGTGTGGTTCAGTTCGGAGCAGCACTCCTGGCTCTCGTTGCACACAGATTCAAAAATTACATGCACGTGATGCTGTAAGGTTGTGGCTGGTAACACACATGGATTTGCGATGGTCGTTTACCCGTGGCAGGGCTAGAGTGACGACCCCGCCCGCTTCAAGGACACCTTCGGACACCGCAGAGCAGAGCTCTCCATGCGCCATAACGTGGAGCGATTATCCTCGGAGAGCGGTTGCCGCGAGTATTGCGTATCCTTCAATCCCTCGTATTAGTCGCGATCGAGACTGACGAGGGATGAACACACTGACGACCGGCACTTTTGCCTCTGCTGTCTCTTTGACGGTCGATCGATTCTCCGAACTCGATTCTTCTCGCTCTATTGTCTGCCTTACCTTGTCGCAGCCTCTTCTGATAGCACACAAACAACCCTTTGCCACATTTCTTCTCTTTTTCTTTTAGTTTTACTCTTTTCTCCTCATGTCACTCGAAACAATCTTGCTGACTGTCGATGATCGTTTCTTTGACGTATCTGGTGAATTTTTTTTCAGACCTGTTTTTGACGACAGCTTCTTGCACCAATTTCAGTTCTCATTGTTAGAATCTGCTTGCTATTGAGGTGATGTATGTGGGGAACTAATTATCGGTTACAACCCGTTCATCATGATTGTGTGGCGGTTCTCAGATTAGCGATCTGCAATATTTATTGCGAGTGAAATAAAGATTGTTATAACACGTGCAAGCGCATGCGTGGTCTGGACTTGGTAACTGTAAATAAGGAAATAAATTTGATGATATCTGCGAACAAGAGGCGTACGATCCAAGTCTGGCGACATTGATTTAGTAACTCGTTTAGGTTAAGAAAAAAAATATTTACATTTTAGAAAATTAAAAATATTTGAGGTTGATGAGAGAATATTGTTATATTGTTTATTTGTTATATTGTTCAAGTCTTTTTCTTCGTTTTCTGATTTACAAGTAGTAGGCCATTAAATAAATTTATCAGATCGGAGAACGATTGTTTAATAACCATCGTGAATTGTGCTCTTGGATACGAGCCATTTGGTTATCAACCTGTGAGATCGAAACCAAAGCCCAATGGCTCATTAAAGTTCGTTATGTACCTTGCATTGCTGGCAAGGACGTTCCGACTAAGATGCGAAGTCGTTGCCGTCCAAACTGTGACATTATTAATTCCCATTAACCTTCTGTTTCTCAAATAGACTTTTTGCTTCAGAAGTTTGGTTTGCTTAGTCGTTAAGCTCAATTAACGTGCCCAGCGAACCGTTATGTCCTTTCCTTCTTTGCAATTTTCTTTTTCTCCTCTTCTCTGCCATTTTTACCTTTTATTCTTATCACCGTCTAAAAATAATTCTGCTATAAATAATCTTGAATTCTCGAGATTACGTATACTCAATGATCTTGTTCCTGTTGGCGATAACAGGTTTGATAAATATTTACAAAATAAGAACTGAGAGTTCCTAACGATATTTTTCACGATCAGTACTTTTAAGTTTATTCCCTCATTTGAGGGTAATTTAAAATGATTTATACAAGAAAAAAATATTACAAGAAAGGGAGAAAAAAATGATATCAAGTTGGTTGCGACGCTATCGCGATTGTCGTCGCGACTTGGTGTCGAGACCCTCTCTTCTGGTGATACTTTTGCGCTCTTTGAGAGAAAGGAAAAAAAGAAGCCCCGAACGAGTTTCCAAGAGTCTTCGATAGACAAGGCAAATCTTCTCAAGGTCATAAGATCGATATAAAAATGTGAATGTTGCTGATTTTCTTCTTTTTTCCCCTTGATCTCTCTTATACACTTATCTTTCTTTTCCCTTCCCTTCTACATCATCCGATTCCGATCTTCTCTCATCTTCGGTTCGTGTTCTCCCGAGGCCTTATAACGGACGCCCTTCTCTATTTTTCCTCGGGCACGTCTCTCGGACACAAAAGATAATCTCGCGACCCTAAAAATACAGATAATTGGTCTCTCCTCTTCGCGAACACGATCCCATCGAGACCCAAAATAAAACCAAGTTTATTCAACCCAATACGAAACGACGACTTTAACAAGTAGTTGTCTGACTTTTTCGACGTGTTTCTTTTCTTCCTTTTTTTGTGTGAAGATAATTTTTAGATCATCATTAGGTCGCAGTTTGGTGAGATGCGTTATCTTATTCTGACTCAGGCGAAAAAGCAACCTACGCAATCCTTAGGTCAGAGCCCGTGATCTATGGAACGCAAGCAAAACCCCGTTATGCGCTAAAGTGCAAACTTGTTAGTCATAGACATCGCCGATAGAGTCCGAGCTGCTGGTCGTGGCGTGTCGCAGCTCGGTAAAGAAAGATCTGTCGTCTGTGTCTTTCTTTCTCCTGATCCTCTCTTCTCTATCTTTGTTCAATCTTTAACTTTTTTGTCAGGATGGCACATGAGTCGTGCCGATACCGTTATGCCCTAAAGTGATCTAGTCTCTCTTTCTCTGCCTTCCTGTGGGTTGTGTCCAATGCCTTCGTGAGATACCTTATGTTGATCTTGGGTCTATGCATAGTGCATATGCATGTAAATCTCGTCGGAAAAGCGGTCAACTCCCGATCGTTGGTCAAGTTCTAGCACTTTCAACTTTGAATGAGCGAGAGATTCCATGCTTGGATTATCCGGAGTAAATTGTCCTTGGAGAATTATATACAAGAATTATTTACAAGAATTTTTTGTTTGATTTAAAGAAGCAGATGATTTTAGGTTTTTCGTTTTCTTCCGAGAAGCACGAGGAAGGAAATGAACGAGGGCTGGTTTGCGGAGGGATTAATGGCAAAGGCTGGCATCAGCAGGAAGCTGAGAGTAAACACTGACTTGAGATCGACGGTTCATCGGCTATCATCGAATTAGGATATCGTGTACCTGTCAATCTGGGCGTTAATAACACTTGGAGTTCACGACGAAGGGAAGGCTGGACTTTGGAGGAAGGAAGGTTGCACGCAACGTGCACTTGGATTGTGGGAACGTGATAGCACGAAAAAGAGATGGTCCTTATTATACCTTCGTGTTGTAATACCTGCACAAGAGATCAGACCTCTCTGCGAAATTCCAGAATGAATTGATGGCCAGGTTCACTGGGGGTTTGACGATAAATAAAGACGATGGTTCGACAAAAGGCAAATGTCATTTAAGGTGCTTGTCTGTACTCAGAAGATGTAAAATAAAGATATTAAAGTCAAGAGACGTTAGCCAAAATTATGGAATATTCAAATATTTTCCAAGTCTCGTTTCAAGAATTTGCAATGAGAACTTCTTGGAAAGAATTTCCTCGTGATGGCAAGCACTTTAACCTGCACCAGCGGTGAAGTTAAAGGCGAGTACTAAAGTGTAGGCTCAGTAGCCATTTTTAGTCATAAAGTGTAAGTCGGTTGCCTAGATAACCATTCAGAATCATTACCGGATTTTCTGGGTCTGATAACGGCCGCTAATGTGCAGCATTAAATCAAGGCGCCTTATCGCCATGCAAGAGTTCAAGAATCTATTTAAAGGTTCAAGAGTGAGTAACTTTTAGCTAAATTGAGAAATAATCATGATAGTCTTCAGCATCAATAAGACTATAGTCTTGGAAGGGGAATTCTCTTAAAGCGTATCTCCCACAACTAGTTTTCTTGTATACTTGGACCGATCTATAACTCTTCAAGCTCAAGGTTGTAATTAGGATAACGGGAAATGGCCGCTAATACCGTCCTATAGATTATGGCACGGGCATGCAGAGACTGGTGCTCAAGTTCTTATTAATGCAGTAATCTTGCATCTAACTCGACTTGCTTATTCTGGTGTATAACCATCTGTCCAAGTGGCTGAGTAGTGAGTACCCACACGCGCAGGAGGACATTACCAGCCAAGAGGACGTACTGAGTAAACGAGCAAACAAGTTACAGCAAGCATATAGATAATGTGCTGAGCATCAACTATTGGAGTACCGTTTGGCTCATGAGGCAAGAGCAAAATTCATCAGCAGCTGAAAATATCAATCAAACTTCACATAGTTCTGAATACCTGGATTGTGAATTAGGAACAGTAAGTTCCACTTGGAAAGCAGCTGAATGAAGCTCTCCTTCTCACAAAGCAAATTATGCTAACTTTAGCTTGACTAATGCAAAATCAAGTGCCTCTGTAAGCATTCTTGCAAATAACAAGATCTCAGCCACGAGCCAGGAGTGAGTATCTTCCCACAGCCTCTCTCGGCCGAGTGCCGACGCACGGTGGCAAATTTACGGTACGTAACGTCTCACTCGATCCCCCACCGTTGTAATCTAGGGAATTCGTGACGTAACCCCCGGTGAACAGAAGGCCTCTAACCATCTTCAATGCCGACCGACCATGGAACCAAGCAAACCAGCCAACCGATAAGAGGCACGCAGGAGAAGGTATGCGTGAGTAGGTTTCCAAGTGGTGGATAGGTCGTAGTAGGTGACGCGAATGCCGTAGGACTGAGGAGATGTTGGTGGTGGTGGAACCCCAAGAAGGTGTTGTTTCGTCCCTTGCTGGTGGCTCTAGGATGTGTCGGAGTACCGTTAGCTCGCCATGGAGGTCGTGCTTAGGGACTTTTGATCAGAACCGGACGACCGCTCTCCACGGTATCGCCAACCGGTGGGAACCTGCATCTCGAGGTGCACAGATTCCGATCATAGACATTTGCCTCGTCCCCGATGCTCCTTTCAATCTTGGCAAATAAGTAATCCATAAATCTCACAATAACGAGAGTCAATCATCGTACTAACTATCTATTGTCCCATATCCAAAAACATCTACGTTTAAATTTATAGGTCTTTATTCTGGTATCTTTGATTGGTTCCGAAATTCTTGAGTTTAAAATTCTGCACTTTGTAAAGGAACTTTTAAAGATCCTTCCTCCTATTTTTTGGAATCCTTGAATTTCCGCACTTGGAAAGGACCGAATTTTCCAATGTCAGCTTTTTATACATCTACAAAAGTTGTCTAGACTCTTTGGAACTCTTCTGAAATTTTTTAGAAAATTTTAGAAATTACTAAAACCTCTCACAATAGTCTAGAATTTTCAGGGTGTCTAGCGCGGACTGGGGAATCGGGAAAAACCCGGGAATTTTAATTTACCGGGAAAAAAACCGGGGAAAATCCGGGAATTTTATTTAGGATCAAGATTATACTTATATTTTCTTTTATTATTCTTCAGATTTTAATAACATTTAAGTAACTACTTGTGATTCTGACTGCATAATTTAAAAAATATTTATTTTACGTGTTAAGAAAGTTTTAAAATATGTACTTTCGATTAATATTTATCACTTCAGTCTGTGGTTAAAGATAAGTTTGGCACGTGTATATAAATAATTATTTTCTTTATGATATAAATTTTGTATATGTATATTATGTTAAAATTCCCATTTCTATGTATACGTTCACTTTCAGAAATCACAAAAAGACATTTTTAACTTGATCGGAGGAAAAAAAATTGACCGGGAAAAACCCGGGAATTTTAAATGGCCTGATCGCTAGACACCCTGATTTTCTAGAACATTTTAGGATTTTCTAGATTTTTTAAGGCACTTTCGAAGTCTTCTAAAATCTTCTAGAATCTTCAAATTAATATTCTCCAAAATTTGTTACAATTTTCCAAAATATTCTACATTGTACCGGAATTTCTTGGATCCCTAGAAAATTTTTTGAACTTCATTATCTTTCTAGAATCTTTCTAAATGTTTTCAGAGTTTTTTTAAAAAATCTTCTAGACTCCTTCAGAATCTTCTATATTTTCCAGAATATTTGAGAATCTTTAAGAGGTCTCCACACGCTTCCAGAGTCAAGTAAAATCTTCCAAAATCTACAAGTCTTTTTCAATGAATATTCTAAAATTTTCTGAAAATTTCTAAAAAATTCTGAATTTTCTAAAATCTTTTACTTTTAGAACTATCCAGTTTTTTTTAAATTTTCTGAAATATCCTAGAATTCTTTCAGAGAGTTCCACATTCTTCCAAAGTCTTGTAGACTTTTGCAGAATCCAGAATTTTCTAGACTCTTCCGGAATTTTCCGAAATTCTCCAGAATTTTCTAGGACCTTCTAAAAACATTTTAAATATTCTACAATTTTCTAGAGACTTTCACATTCTTGTAGAATTCTTCAAAATCTTGGAAAAAAGTCTTCTTCACTCTAGCCGAATATTCCAAAATCATCCAGAATTTTCGAGCAGCTTTTTTTTATTAAAAAAATTTTCCAGAATATCCTACAATCTTTCCATAAAATTCCAGATCCTTCCTGAGTCTTGCAGAATCTTCCAAAAGTTACAATGGACTCCCAAAGTCTTCTGGACGCTTCTAGAATCTTCTGAAATCGTCCAGAAGCTTTTAGAATTTCCTAGAAGCTTCCACAATATAGATTAGACTCTTCCAGAATTTTCCGAAATTCTTCCAGAATTTTCCGAAATTCTTCAGAATTTTCTAGGAGTTTCGAGAAATTTTTAATATTCTAAAATCTTCTAGAGGCTTCCCAATTCTTACAAAATTTTTCAAAATTTATAAAAGTCTTCCAGAATCATCTGAAATTTTCTAAATTTTTTTTAAATTTTCTGGGAACATCTAGAATCTTCCACAATATTCTAGAATCTTCTAGAGATTTTCATGTAGAATCTTCGAAAATCTGTAAAAGGCTCAGAAAGTTTTCTTTACTTTTCCGAAATATTCTAAACTCCTCCAGAATTTTCTAGAACCTTCTAGAATCTTCAAAAATTGTTAGACTTTTGTAGAATATCCTAGAATCTCTCTAGAGACTTCTACATTCTTCCAAAGTCTTGTAGAATCTGAAATTCTGAAATACCAAGTTCTCAAATTTTTAACAGACTAAATTGTCCAATATTGTACCGTCCATTTTTCCACATTTTTAAATTTCCGAACTTGCAATTAATTTGTATGAATACAAGTTTTGATAATTCGGTCGTTTGCAAATTTAATTTTGAAAAGTCTTAACATTCGCTCAATTACAGGTTCGTTATTTTTCTAATTTGTGCAATTGTTAGCTCCGATCTTCAACAATTGTATAATTTCTAAATTTGGAAATTTGATCTTTTTCAAATTCAGACATTTGAAAATTTCGTTTTTAGCAAGTTTGGTAATTGAAAAGTAGAAAAACACAAATAGAAGATTCAACTGAAGGTTCCTTGGACTCAAGTCACTTGATGACTTTCGATTGGAATGTTCGTCCGTTGGTTATGGCTTGTAACTAAAGATGAACGAGCTTCCGGGTAAATTATCTACAGAGTCACACCCTTGTACAACAGACACATCCAGAAGGACAAGATTCTTCAGCATCAGTCCCCGAGATATATATTTGATCTTTTACGCATCCTCGTTACGTTCTGCAAGTAAAATGACAATGACAAACGCTTTGCGGATGTCCTTAGCTTTAATCGACTTGTGCAAACTGTTTTCTCACAAGATTGTTATAAACTGGATTTACTTTTAAACTTGCTTGGCAAAGAACGAATGATAAGTTGTTTATCAACGAGCAACTCTTCTTCTTATATTTCCAACTTTTTTTTTTGTTCTTATCTATTTATATATCCAGGAAAAAAATTTACTCAAGCTAATTTTATTTGGCTTTTTCAGAATGGAGACCTTCCAAGAAGCAGGAATCCAAATGCTGCGAGAATTCAGGGCTCTGCTGCAACACTCGCCTCTTCCACTTCCGGGAACTCGACTTCTTCAGTTGCTGGCTTTAAATATGTTCGCCATTGAAACGACGCAGCTCAAGGGTGAGTTTTTTTCTTTTCAATTTCAATTTTAATATTTCCAGGTCATTTTCTAAATGGCAGGTTGCGCAAGAAGCTGACGGTAAATAATTTTCACTTAGCTGTATTAGCAATTGTTATTTACCCTTCTGGTCGAATGATCCTAACTGTGGATTGTCGATATTGACCTCCTACGATAGAGGTATAATTCAGGAAGCAACGGATACAAACACGCTAGAAAGATGAACAGCTAAGATCGAATGTAAGCATATACTTAACTTGAGGAAACACGTAACGATTTCCTGGAAACAGTTTGCACTTTGCACCAACCCTGCTGGATCGATACTTACTCGATCAGAGTCGCTAATTAAATCCTCGGACGAGAGAATCCTCGCGCTTAAGAAGTCCTGGCGTTATCTCTATGGTTACGACAATAAGTAGCTCGGTAACTCTCGATAAATTGCCTCAAGTAATCGATAAATCTCCTTGGAAGGAGATGAAAGTCGACCTTGTAACTTGCACTTTTAGATACCATTGGATTGTTACCTTTATCTTCTTTTTCTGGCGAGCAGAAACACGTCTCGTAAATTAACTTAACTACCAGAGTCGCTTGCCAAAAGTCGTTCCTATTCAATTTGAATTTTCACCCTGAGATCAATCGACTCAATGCTTGTCTTTCCGACTTTAAAGTTCCTACTTTACCAGTTATTGTAGTGCAATTTCGAAATTAATAGCTTGGAACGTCACAGAGTTTTTGTTTGTAAATTGCTTTTGTTTCTGGAAGTTGAGGCGGGAGAGTTGGATGATTGAAATACACTTGGAAGAAATTGATAGTTTCCGGATAAATTCGAATTCTTTTTCTTTAATTACAGCCTTCACAAATTGTGATTTTTTTCCCCTGTTTTTTTTTCTTGTTGGCTACACGATTTTTGGAAATCTTATCCTAGTTTTCCCTTAACCAAAAATACACAATTTTCTAGATTATTTTAGAATATTTCAAAATTTTGTAGAAGCTTGTGCAAATCATTAAAAATTCCTAGTAGAATATTTTAAGATTTTCTGGACTCTTCCACACCCATCTAGAATCTCCTATTATACTTCTTCGGAGTTTTCTAAAATCGTCTAAACTTTTGCAGAATCTTCTGAAATAGTACAGAATTCTTTAGGATCACTTGGTACCTTTAAAAAAATATTCTAGAGGCTTCCAGATTCATCAACAATTTTGTAGACTCTTTCAAAATCTACAAAAAAAGTCTTGTTTACTCTTCCGGAATCTTCTAAAATTTCTCAGAATATTCTAGAATTTTCTAGAAACTTCATATTTTTCTAGTGTTTTGTAGAATCCTCAAAAATCCACTAAGACCAGGCCTGCCAGGAAGTCATTTTTTTTCTGAATTTGGTTACTTTTTCCATTTTTTTTGGGTTGTAAAAAAAAAATTGTAATATATTTTTTTTTAATTTCATTCTCCGGTGATGTTCATTGCCATGCTGAAATGTGAGTTTGTCTGTTATATTCCAAAAGTTTATAATTCGAATGGGAATACGAAATACAGGGATCACAGTTACTATACCCCTTATTTAGCTATTTTCTCTCTATTCTCAAAATGCTCTAAAATCTATTTATTTGAGAATTCTATTCCCTTTTTCCCCTTGCTTGCCTTTTTTTATTCAAAGTTCCAATTAGTTTTCCAGGAATTTATGAGAAAACTCTTTTAACGTTTTTTGAAATTTTCCATAATTTCCAAATTTTTCGTAACAACTGTAAACACTTCCATAACCGACTAAAATTTTCTATGTTTTCCCAAAATCATTTAGAATCTTCCAAAATCTACACAAGACTCCCAAAATTTCCTAAATACTCCAAAATCTTCAAAACATTTGAAACCTGCTAAAATGCATTCTCCAGAAAGTTTTATATTGTCCCATAGTCTTCCAAAATCCTCCAGACTTTTTCAAGATTAAACAAATTCTTCTCAATTCTTCCACAATTTTCAAAACATTCGAATCTGTTAGATTTCTCTAGAGTTTCAGACTGATCCATAATCTTCCAGAGTCTTCTTAATCCTCAAAAATTTTTTCAACATCTGTTAAAATTTTTCAAAATATTATAAACTGTTCCTGAATTTTTTCAAATCTTCTAAAATATTCTCAACTCCTCCATAACCTTCTAGAATCTTCTAAAGGTTTCCAAAATTTCCTAGAATCTTTTATAAAATCCTCCAAAATCTACAAAAGACTCCCGACATTTTTTGAAATCTTTTAAAATCTTCAAAACTTATCTGAAATCTCAAAAAATTGTCCAAAATATTCGAGACTGTTTCAGAATCTTCTATAATCTTCTAGATTCTTTTGGATTCTTCCATAATCTATTACAGTTTTTTTGGTTTCTCCTATAATAATCTTATAGAATGTTAAAGAATATCCTTAAATTGTTTAATATTCTATAAAATATCCTAGAGTGTTTAAGAATCTTCTAGAATTTTCTTAAAGCTTTTGAAAATTTTAAATTCCAGGATTTTTCAAAATTAAAGCCTTCAAATTCAATGATTTCCACAAATTAAATCGTTAAACTTTGATTGCTTGTAAAACCTAAAGCCTTCCAATTGTGTAAATTGTAAATTTCAAATACCAGTCCTTTAAAAATTAAATCGTTTAATTTTGATGATTTCCAACATCTAAGTCGTGGAAAATTGATGGATTAAGAAGTTAAGAATCTATTCGGCCCCAGTTCGGGTTTTATCTGGAACCTATCTGGGATTTTAAGCAAGGTAAATGGAGAATGTGATCTCTAACGTAATAAAGTGCCTAAATTGTTTTTGATCACTTCTTAAACCCTATTTTTTGTGTTATCCATTGATGAAAGGGAATATTATTTGATTTTCTTTTTAAAAAAAGTAGAAATAAAACCAAAAATTTGTTGGTTACTTTTTGGTCACTTTTATTTTTAAATGGACACTTTTTTCAATCTTGAACGTCGCTGGTAGGCTTGCAAGACTCCCAAACTTTTCTAGACTTTTTTAAAACCTTTTAAAATCCTTCAGAAGTTTCTAGGATCATTTGTAACCTTCAACAATATTCTAGAATCTTCTAGAGACTTCCATATTTTTCTAACGTCTTGTAGAATCCTCCAAACTCTATAAAAAAACTCTAGAAATGATTTAGAATCTTCCAAAATCCTTTAGAATTTTCTAGCACCTTCTAAAACCTTCCGGAATCTTCAGATCCTTCTAGACGCTCCCAGAGATAACCGGACTCTTTCAGAGTCTTTTAAAATCCCCTGTAATTTTCTGAAATTCACCAAAATCTGTTAAAATTATCTAAATTGTTTTAGAGTGTTTCAGAATCTTCTGGAGGGTTTCATATTCTTCTGAAATCTTCTAAACTCTTCCAGAATCCTTCAGAGTCTTTCAGAGGGAGCTGAACATCAAGAATATAATTCTTCTCAACCTTTTACAGATGTTTGTCTCTTGAAAAGGAATATAGGAACGAAGTTCTTGTCGTTGGGAGGATTTAGCGCCAAAGTGAAATTTTATCGTGCATAGAAGGAACACCGAGGCGGCAATTAGCGTGCGGCGCCTGTCTCGAATGCTCAATGACTTGCGTAATCGATGCGTGTGCGTTCCTAGTTGCAGCCGGTTGTCGGTTTTGCCTCCAGTCTCAAGAGAGTCGACATTTAGTAGCATCTTCTTGCAACTTCTTCGGAAGCTGAGGCGCCGCTGCATTGATTTATAAACTGCAGCTAATCGAAGCTTCAACTTCCTCGATCGATTCACGATTACGCACTCAGTTTGCTCAAGCATCAGCAGAAAAATTCTTCTAGTTAAGTCTTCAATAAGCTTTACATATATCTTGTCGAGAATAAATTCTTCCAAAGTTAACTTTTCTGCTATAATAAACTGTAAAATAGAAGACTTACATTAATAATAATATTATTAATGTTATTAATATTTTCTCCTTTAATGCAGGAGTGTAAACAAGACATTCGAGTCGATTGCGGTCATCATCTTTAAACCGCGACACCTTTTTGCGGTTTCTTATATCGATCTTGGAATGTTAATTTTATTTTTAGGTTCACAAATGAAAAGCAATCTTTTTCGAGAACAAATATGCTCTCGTGGGACAAACAAACTTGGGTATCAGTTTCGAACAAATGATCAAGTTAAGAGAGAGATTATTTTTTGTAATTTTTTTCTTAATATCAAGGACAGTTAGATTCGATATTGAAAGGTAAAACAAATCGAGTGTTATTAAAATAACATCTGAATGCTGATTTTTCAATAGGCAATGTGGATTTGCAAGTTGTACAACCAGTTTCCTATAAATAGTGCCTTCTAGGGTCGTCGTTTTATTCTACTTCATTTCCTTTTCTTCCCTCTTTCTTCGCATACTTGCGTGTCGTTTATGACATTTAGAGTAACCTCAGAAGATGACCACTTACATTTTGTGTTTACACGCCACTCAGTTTAACTAATAATAACTCTAGATGATTAGGGAAGTAAATTCTAAGTTAGAGACGTTAATTGTAGTTGAAGAAGATAGGTAGAGTAGATTATAAAATTATAAATAGAATTCAACGTGTTATACTTTTTATGTTTAGCATTTTATTAGGGTTTATTTTATTTTATTTTGTTAAGTCACAAACTATATAGTAATTTTTAATTAGTAATTCTAAAGAGTTGCGATTTAAATTAAGAGTTCTCTATCTACTTATCTTGCATTTTACGTTTCATTTTATATTATTCCTTCTCGTCGTAGAGAAGGTATGTGAAGTGTAATAATTGTCTGCAAGCTTGGCCAGTGATGCTAACGCCTGAAATAATTTAATAACATTTTACCCGATGCGTGCCGATGGCGTGTTCACTTGCTTCGTAGACCAGCAATTCACTTGCTACAATTACAAGAAAAAGAGCCCTGGTTTTATGAATGGTTTAGTAACCTCGAAATAGATTTATTTTTATTTATTTATTTAGAGCAGTGTACGTATTTAAAAAAATTTTTTTTGGTGTTACAGCTTATTTTTTAGAGTCGCCTAAAAATTAGGATGTCTTATCAGGACATCTATTTTCTTTCTATTTTAGATGATTTCGGAAGAGTCCAGATTTGAGAAGCTTTTTGTAGATTTTTGAAGATTTTACAAGATTCTAGACGAATGTGATAGATTAATGGAGAATTCTAGAATATTTTAAATGGTTCTAGAGAGTTCTAGAAAATTGTGGAGGATCTCAGAAGATTCTGGAAGGGTCTAGAAGGTTTAGGGTTTCTTTTTTAGATTTTGGACGATTCTACGAGACTCTGGAAGTATGTGGTAATGTTTGGCAGATTCTAAAATATTTTGGAAAATCTAGAATATTTTTAGAAGAGTCTAGAGGATTTTAGAATACTGAAACATCGTAGAGGATTCTGGAAGAATCTAAAAGATTCTGGAAAATCTAAAAGATTTTGAAAGGCCCTAGAGCATTTTTGAGGATTTTAAAAGATTTTGGAAGTCTTTTGTAAATTTTGGAGGATTCTGCAAGACATTGAAAAAGCATTTGTAAGTCTCTGGAAGATTTAAAAATATTCTGGAAAATCTAGAATATTTTTAAATATATTTTTTTGAGTCTAGAAGATTTTAGAAGGCTCTGAAAAACTCTGGAAGAGTTTGGAATATTCTGGAAGAGTCCAAAAGATTCTGGAGGATTCTAGAAGATTATGGAGGATTCTAGAAGATTATGGAACAGTCTAAAACTTTTTGTAGAATTTTTAAAGAAATTTCAGATCATTTTCGAAAATTCTAGGAGATTAAGGTTCAGTGTAGAATAGCTTGAAGAATTTTAACAGATTTTGAGGTATTTTGGAAGATTTTAGAAGACTCTGGATAAATTTGAATACCTCTAGAGGATTTTAGAAGTTTTTGGAAGAGTCTAAAAGATTTAAAAAGTGCGGAAGTCTCTAGAAGATTTTAGATTATTCTAGAAGGTTTCATAATGTCTTAGAACATTCTGGAGGATTTTCAAAAAGCTTGAAAGGCCCTGGATGATTTTTGAAGTGTCTAGAATATTATTAAAGATTAAACAAAATTCTGGAACAGTCTATAATAGGGGTGAGAGAAAATTTTTTTTTTTGAAATCGAAAAGGTCTGTGGTATAGGAAAAGTTGTGGGTTGGTACCCTTATCACCTACTTAAGTTTTTATGAAAATCAAAGAATATCTTTGGGTTCCGTCTAGGTCGTCAAATTGAAATTTTTTAAAAATTAAAAAAATAAATCTATGGATACAAAAATTCTGACGAATTTTTTTTATGTGCAGTTTTTAGTAATAAACATTCAAATATAATTGTGATTAAAGAGAAAAAATTTTTGTTCAATATATGATTTTTTGAACATGAGTAAAAAAGGCGCTTTTTAAAAAAATTGTTTCTATATATATTCAAAATTAAATATATCGACCTTGAAATGTCTTTAGATTGAAGTCTAGAAAATATCCATATTTTTGATGTTCAGGAAAATAATGTTTTTCATATTTTTCATTTTTTAAAAAAGTGAAAGTTAAAAATTTTCAAATGCTTAAAAAAATATGAAAATTTTTTTTCCCGGATAACAAAAATATTCTTATTTTCTTTGATTCAAACTGAAGCAATTTCACGGTTGACATATTCAGTTTTTAAAATATTTATAAATCGACGCCTCCACTGCAGAGGGCTCCAAGTTCTTTTCGCTCTGAATACTGCGCCAAGTCCTGTTTGTAAGCATAGGAGTTGGAGCTGTATACGGAGCGAAAAGAACTTGGAGCCGTCTGCTGTGAAGGCGTCGCTATTTAAAAATTGTTTAAAAATCACCCTTTTTGGTCAATTAAAAAAAATCATGAGTGTTTTAGATTTCCAAAAAAAATTTTTTCGATCACCCTTAGTCTACAACATTGTGGAGAAATTCAATAGATTTTGGAGGAATTTGAAAGTCTCTAGAAGTTTCTAAAATTTTCTGGAAGAGTCTAAAGGATTTTTGTGTATTTTGAAGACTTTCAATGAGTCTGAAAGTTTCTGGAAGAGTACAAAGTATTTTAGAAGATTCTAAAAAATTGAGGAGTATTCTAAACAAATGTCTTATAGCCTTATGATGGCTTAGAATATCTTAGAATATCTTATAATGTTTTATGACGACTTAGAATGCCTTACAATAATTGGAGATGCCCTATGATGTCCTAGGATGTCTTATGATATTTTAGAGTGTTTCACAATGTCTTATATTGTCTTAGAACGTCTTATGATGTGTTAGGATATGTTATGTACGTCTTAGAAATATTTTATCCTATCTTAGAGATCTTATCCTGTCTTAGAATGTCTTATACGATGTTTTAGGCGCCAAACATCTATCTTCCAATTCAATGGGTCCTAAAATTCAGGATAATGAAAGGATCCGACATCGTATAAAAATGGATAAAAAGGACGTTTTAATAGTTTGTTAGAGACTGTGTGTTTCAATTTGAAACACTTTCAATCGTTTCTATTGGCGACTAAGGTTTCCTTATCCGGAGTTATGCGCCGTGAAGAACGCTCCATCGGTACTTAATTTTTTTCCACCGTGCACCGACATTGAGGTGCAGCACGTTGTGAGTACAGAAATACGTGCACACGTACTTCACGGTGCGGAGCGTGGAAGGCAACTCGAGATGCAGATGATCCGAGATTATAGACATTAGGGACATTAGCCTCGGCGTTATGACTCCCCGGTGCCTAAGGTTGGTTCGCTCCATCTTCTTCCCATCACTGCAGCTTGATATGCACCTCCTGGATGGCTAAGTGATTTGAAATACGTAATTTACGGATTTACGTGTCCAACCTAGGGCGTCGTTCTTTATCCTGCGACGCTTCATCCAGAAGCTTGACTGGACCCTCAACTCGATTTCACGTCTTAACTATATTGCTCTCCAGAAGTACTATCATTTATTTTCTCGCTCTTCATCTTCACTTTTTTATATGCAAATTAAATTTGATTGCTTTTCTAAAAGTTTCGATTCAGAGAATATCCCCACAGCACGGAATATTCCAACAATATTACAGGAACTTAAAATGTCCTATATTTGGAATATTCCCGGGGAATTTTCCGGTAATATTCCTGCGGAATATTGGAACATGACCCTGAATGTGCCCGGATTGTTCCTGTGGAATATTCTCGGATCCTTGCCCTGGAAGTTTCTTGAATGTTCCCGTGGAATATTCCTGGAACATTGCCTCGAAAGTGACCTGAATGTTCCTATGGAATATTCCCGGATCATTGTCCCGAAACAAACTAGAAAATTTTTAAAATATTTATATTGTTAATAGTACTCTTATTCGGTTGTATGAGACTGAATCATTAAAATCAAATAATTTTCCTTGGGTATTTATTTTATCTACATACAGGACATAATTCTTAAATAAATACGTAACATTTGTACAATATCGGCATTTAACTTTTTTTTTAAACAGTTTTTTATGTCGTGCCGTCGAGAATTATACAAAGACATTTTTTTATTATAATGGTAATTCAATTTAAATTGATGATCAGTGACAATCGACAATAAGGTGACTATTCGACATTTCAATTACTTAAATACATACTAAAATTCTAACGTAGAACACATTTTATTCGATCAATTCCAAAGAATTATCCATATTGCATTTGAATTGAACATTAAATTAGAATATTTAAATTATTAATAAATAATACTAATTTATATTAATATTATTAATAAATAAACTCTTTAAAATATTTCATATTATTATTATAGTTAACATTATTATTATATTTAAGAATATAATTCAATTTCGGTATGAGAATATGTATCACCCTCCATATTTAGTTTGAAGAAAATTTCTTGATTGATCAGTAGGGTCAATAAAGAATAATATTCACAATTGTTTGCAACGATTCATCAGCCTGGTTTGCTGACCTCTTCAAGCTTATATGTAAAAATTCGAAAGTTCACATTTAAATAAAATAAGCTTAAGTTGAAAAAATTCAACTAGTCAGAGATTAAAAATTAACGTTTGCACGTCGTCGGTGAGGTGACGTTAATTACGTTAATTTTTAATCTCTGACTAGTTGAATTTTTTCAACTTAAGCTTATTTTATTTAAATGTGAGCTCTCGAATTTTTACATATAAGCTCATTGAGCACTTCTGATGTTGAATTTATAAAATTCATCTATTATGTTTTTAGAATATTTTCAAAGTTGATAGCTTTCTGGAAATATTAGTTCTTTAATTTCAAAAGTACTTTTGTAAGAAATTACCGTATAATTTAATTTTTAAAACATTCTCACGTGATTTAGACTTTCGCACTAACCGGAAATTAACGTAAAAAATATTATGTTTGCAATGGTGAATAATAACTCCGAAAAATGCTGACATACAAAAAATAATTCGAGATTAAATTAATAATGAACAGATTAAAATGAAAAAAGAGTGGCTCACCAGAACGAGTAATTTGTGTAAAGTTTATTCCGATATTGTTTAAAAAGATGTCTAGGTTCTGCAACCTCTCTGACAAAGGAGAAATTAGAATAGACTTCATGATGTGTCAAATCCTCAAGTTTCCGGTCGATATTTTTCTTGGTTTATTCTAAGGCGACCTTTTTTGATAAATTGTGTTAAAACTTAATCGATAGGTAATAACTTTCTGTAAATTATAAAAAATATACGTTCTTTCTAACGGCAAAAAAAAAATCAGCTGGAAAAATAATGAAGTGAGCAATAAGTGAACACCATTTTTTTCAAATAGAAAAACTTTAAATTACATATTCCAACAGCTTATTTCATTCATTTTCTGTCATAATAATCAATACAATTAATTTAGATTTAATATTATCATTTCTTTTTTAATCTATATACAATCATTATCGTTTCAGTTAGATAATAAATTTGCAAAAAATGGTAATCATAGAATAGATCAAGAAAGAAGAATGTCGACAAAGAACATCATGCAAGTCTCATTCTAATTTTTCTAATATTCTCAGAGATACTTAGCATGGACAGGACATCTTTTAAAAATTATAGGAATAAACTTCGTACAAATTGTTCGTTCAGGTGAGCCACCCTTTTCTCATTTTAATTATTTCATCATTAATTTAGTCTGGTATTTATTTATTATTTTGTGATAATTTTTTTTTGGAGTTCAATATTGTGAACATATTTTTATCTTCTATATAATATAATTTATATTAATTTTAGAAGAGATTGTAAAAGTCCTAATTAGGAAAAATGATGTTTTGAAAATTAAAGTAAATAGTAATTTTTTACAGAAACGCTTTCGAAATCCAGGAACTATTATTTCCTGGGAGTCTTAATGTGTGGATATTGGATATAATTGGAAAATATAAGTTGAATTTTTAAATTGATATTAGATGAACTGAAGGAAAGAAGATTTTATGTTTACTATTTTTAGGAGTATGCAAAATTAAAAAGGTATGTTATGTAGTTACTTAAGAATGTATATATAATACGTAGATTATAAAATAAAGCACAAGAATTCTAGATTCATTTTTATTACTGAATCTTCTACAAGCGAAAAAGTTTAAAATTTTCTAGTTTATTTCGGGACAAAGATACGGGAATATTCCATAGGAACATTCAGGGCACTTTCGGGACAATGTTCCAGAAATATTCCACGGGAACATTCAAGTCACTTCTAGGGCAATGATCCGGGAATATTCCACAGGAACAATCAGCGTACACTCGGGTCATATTCTTGCAGTATTTCTGGAATATTCCGGGCATGTGAATGGAATATTTCGTGTTATGGGGTAGTTTATGCAGAGAATAGTTTGAGTTAAAAAGTAGAAGAGTTTGCCTTTACTTTCATCTTTCGTTTCTTCGCTGACAAGGGTTCTTTGGTATAAATTATTATTGGATGAACGCCCCTCGAAGACTCGAAGGTGAAATTGGCCCATTTAAAGTACGAGAATCATAAGAGTGGGTATACTTACTCGAACTCCTTTTAAAGATTCTTTATCTTACTCTTGTGCTTGTCTTCCCCCCCCCTCATTTTTTACCGTCGTAAATAATTTCTGGGAGTCAGTATGACGTTAAAAAATATAGAGTTGAAGCCTTCAGGTCACAGAATTTGTTTAAAAGCGATGTGTAACTGATTTTTTTGATGTCAGTGAGGAGCATGAATTGATTCCCTAATTGAAAGAGGTGTAAGACGACGTAAAAAAATAATTGGTTGTCCAATAAATTTGGGTGGTAATATTTATTCATTGGAAGCAATTTATCAGTTGGGACAATAAATTTAATGCTGGTTGTGTAATAAATTTATTGCACCAACTTGTTAATTGACAGACAGAAATTTATTTCTGTTCTTTTTTTCTGAAGGCGAATTGTTTAATTTTTAAGACGGGAGATATGAGCGTTGCGATTCCGAGAAGACATCAACCTTGGCAAGGCCAATATAAAAAGTTCCTTCACGGTTTCTTACACGAATTCTTGCTTCTCGACGAGCTTTGAAGATGTTGAGGGATCTTCGTGTCGCGCAGCTAAGAGCGCTGATTCGTCCAAGTTTTTGCTCTCTTCGCATCCTTCAGATTTTTCGCAGCTGTGTGACGTCGCAGTTTCAAGATTATATTAATAAGTCGAACCTTGCTTTACAAATTTGATAAATTGAAAGTTTAGAAAAAGGCAAATTTGAATTTTCAAGATTTTCAAGAGGATTTTAGAAGATTCTGAAAGATTTTGAATGACTGGGGGATTCTGAAAGAATCTAATAGATTCTAGATCAAAGATTCTCGTGGATTCTAGAAGATTCTGTAACAATCTAGAATGTTTTAGAGAACTTTAGGAAAGTTTTGAAAATTTTAGTGGATTTTAAAAGACTACAAAAGAGCTTGGAAAAGTTTAAAAGAATATGGAAGAATTTCGAAGATTCTCGTGGATTTTAGAAGATTTTTGAACATTTTAGAATACTATAGAGAATTTTAAGAAATTTTTGAAAATTTTAGTGGATTTTAAAAGAATTTATAAAAGTCTGGAAGAGTTTAGAAGCTTATCGAAGAAGCCAGAAGATTCGCCAGGATTTTAGAAGATTCTGGAAGAATATGGAATATTTTAGAGAATTTAAACCAATTTTTGGGAGTTTTTGAAAGTTCTAGGAGAATTTTGAACATTCTAAAAGACTCTCGAGGATTTTAGATGATTCTGGAAGATTCTGAATAATTGAAGGATTCTGGAAGAGTCTAATAGATTCTAGGTTCTAGATAAAAGATTTTTTTTAATTTTAGGAGATTCTGGAATATTTTAGAAAGTTGTAGAAAATTTCAGGAAATATTTGAAAATTTTTGAAACATTTATGAAATTTTTTAACTATTTGAAATATTAGAAATTTTAGATTTTAAAAGAGTCTGAAAGAGTTAAAAGACTGAAAGAGTTAAGAAGGGCTTGGAAGAATCCAGAAGATTCTCGCAGATTTTAGAAGATTCTGGAACAGTCCAGGATGTTTTAGAGAATTTGAACAGATTTAGAAGAATTTGGAAAATTCTGATCTGATCATTCTGATAGATTCTGAATGTCTAGAGGATTCTGGAAGAGTCTAATAGATTCCAGATATTAGATAAAAGAAACTCTTGGATATCAGAAGATTCTGGAATATTTTAGAATTTTATAAAGGATTTTAGGACATTTTTGAAAATTTAAGTAGATCTTAAAAAAATCTGGAAGAGCTCATGGAAGTTCATGGAAGAATCCAGAAGATTTACCAGGATTTTAGAACATTCTGGAACAATCTGGAATATTTTAGAGAATTTGAAGAGATTTTTAGGAGTTTTTGAAAGTTTTAGAAGAATTTGAGAAATTCTGAAAGATTCTGAAGGATTTTAGATGATTCTGAAAGATTTTGAATGACTGGAGGATTCTGGAAGCGTCTAATAGAGAAAAGATTCTCTTGGATTTTAGAAGATTCTGAAACATTCTACAATGTTATAGATAATTATAGGAAAATTTTGGTGGATTTTAAAAGACTCTGAAAAAATCTGGAAGAATATAGAAGAATCCAGAAGATCCTCGAGGATTTAGCAGATTCTGGAAGAGTCGAGAACGTTTTAGAGAATGTGAACAGACCTTTGGGGGATTTTTGAAGGTACTAGTAGAATTTGGAAGATTCTGGAAGATGCTGAAGGCTTTTAGATGATTCTGAATAACTGGAGAATTTTGGAAGATTCTAATAGATTCTAGGTTCTAGATCAAGGATTTTTGTGAAGTTTTGAAGATTCTGGAACATTCTAGAATGTTGTAGAGAATTTGAGGAAATTGTTGAAAATTTTACTGAATTTTAAAATACTCTGAAAAAGTCTGGAAGAGTCTAGAAGGTTTTTGGAAGAATCCAGCAGATTCTGGAACAATCTAGAATATTTTAGAGAATTTGAACAGATTTTTGAGAGTTTTTGAAGGTTCTGGAAAAATTAGGAAAATTGTGAAAGAATCTGGAGGAATCTAGGAGGTTATGGAAGAGTCCAAAAGATTCTGGAGGATTTTGAGAAGATTCTGAAAGTCTAAATATTTTGTAGAATTTTAGCAGATTTCGTGGGATGTTTCCAGATTGTAGAAGAATTTAGAAAGTTCTGAAAGAGGCTGGAGGATTCTGAAAGAGTCTAGATCTAGAAGGTTATTCTTTGGAAGAATCTAGAATATTTTTGACAAGTTTTAAAAACTCCATAAGGTTTTAGAAAACTTTCAGAAGTGTTCAGGGAATTTGTGTAAAAAGAATATGAAACTTTCTGGAAGAACCTGAAAGAGTCTAGAAGAATCTAGAAGATACTGGAAGGTTTTAGGAAATTTTGGAGGATATTTTAAGTTTTCCCTTAAGAAATTTGATAATTGAAACTTGAGAAGAATGCAAATTCTGATATTTGACTATCGAAAACCAATTCAATTTTCCTTCAAATGTCGTTATGCTCTTCGGATTCTTGGCGTGCGTTTGCCGACAGCGCATAGGTATGCGAATATGTGAAAATTTCCAAGTGGTTATTTCCGCAGACGAGATTAGCCGAATGGGAAATTGAACTCTGCGAATATAACTTCCTTGTCCTGAATACAAGGAAGACGAAATTCTTGACATCTCGACCTAGCAATTTACCCAGTGCCTTTCTTTATGGCATTCAGTTCTTGGTTAAATTAACGCATACCAAAGTAAATGAGTCGTTGATTACCAAATTAAAAATATAATTTATCCTCCAAAAAAATACTCAATTTTCAGCGCTTGGTGTTTCTGTAATTGAGAAATTTCGACTCTGGAAGATTATTGCTACAGAGTACGTGGTGGTTGAGTGGAAGCAGAACCGTAAAAACCACAATTGACATAAGTGCTGGTTCCCTTTACAATTTTTTTTATTTCCCTCTAAAAGTTTATGGCAACTTCAGCTTGCTAAATTTATCCCTTGGCGATACTGTCGACCCGCAGGGAGTAATCGTTTTGACCAAGTGCAAAGGGCCCTCTTCTTAAAAAAAAAAGACTTGAAAAATCTTTTGAGATATATTATAGACCGTGTGTTTACACAGGGTGGAAATTATACCCTAGGGACTGCTTGCCAAGTACCGTTACGGTGTTAAAACATGCAATAAGTATAAGGAATGAGAAATGAGGAGTTAAATTGTTTAACGGTAACGCCTAATTTTTCCAGTTCGTAGGAGTATTTTTCACCGTGATTAACATAATTTGAAAATGTAATTTTAGAGTTATCACGACTTAAAAAATAATACTTAAAGTAAATTAGCTTATGGATGGAGTAATTGCTGCCGAAGATTCTATCGATTCTAGACACAGGTTTCTTCTATGACTTTAGTAAAATCCTCTAAAGTGGAAGGCTTTACAGTCTAGGTACTCAATTTATTTTAATTCACGTATTCTCCTGTCATGTAGAATGATTGCATCGCGACTATAATTAAGATCGAGTCATTGATCGCTTCGATATTGGATTAATGATCCTGACTCCTGCAGAGAAATCTCTGCGGGATGAATTGGTAATCATTAATCGATAATTCTTGAGATATCTCAATTTACTCTCGCCCTTGTCGTCGAAATTCAGGGAGACGCTCGGTAATTTTATTCAGCATTTTGTTAAAGGATCTGATCTGCAAATGACAATTGAACTTTGGAATTAGAAGTCGCCCTCACAGAAACAATTTTCGAAAGAACAAATAATTTTTTTTTTGGTTTGTCTATTGTAATATTGTAGAAGCGTCAGGGTTGTTCGGGGCGCCTTAGGAGCAGGGTGTATTGGACACAAAGAGAGTTTTTTATAGGTTGGGGTAGCTCATGGAATACGTGCAAGTGGAGGTGCTCTGCCACGGTTGAGAGCAGATTAATACGATAGCAGAGCGTTCGAGGTAGGTAGAAATTGCATGTTATAGGTAATTGGCAATTTCTGTAACGCGATCCGGCTACTATCTCTCCAGGAGGGTTTCTTCGTTGTAAGTGTCTCTGACGCATTTTCCTCTGGTAAACAGGAATTTTTGACTTCCTGCTTTCTTCAAGTCGAACCGAGATCGAGGTGTTATTTATTAAGATGATATGGAATCCCCCCTTTTTTTCTGTCTTGAAATTTGTTTTGGTATAAATTTTGTGAGATGTGGGTCTCTCTTTATTTTACAATAAAAACTTAATTAATTCCATTTGTTATCAATAGGCTTAATAGGCTGACTAGGTTTTGACAATAAAAATTTAATTCGTTTGCATTTGTTATTAATTTATGTTATACATTATTAGATATGTACTTTTGAATTGGACAATGATTTTAATGGGCTGACTAGATTTTGATTCTGGTAGATTTTTCGGGATTCTAGAGGTTTCTGGAACATTGTAGAATGTTGTGGAGAATTTTAAGAGATTTTGGTGGATTTTTGAAAAAAAAATTGTTTTAAATTAGAACATATTATCAGGTTTTAAAAGTTTCTAGAAAATCTTGAAGGACTCAATTCGTACAATTTATTCCAACTTACGAACCCAATTGAAAATCCAGTAGCAGGGTTATGAATACAATTTACAACCTTACATAGTCGCTTTAATACAAACTATTCTAATATTTAGTTTCTATTTGCTTTAACTTTAGTTTTTATTATTTATTTAATCTGTATTTCTATTTTTTATAAAGGACATCCTGGACACTTTTATTATGAATATTCTGAAGAATCCAGAATATTTTAGGAATCTTTTGTAGATTTTGGAGGATTCTAAAAGATTCTGAAAAAATCTAGAATATTTAAGAATAGTTTAAAAGAATCTAGAAGATCTTGAGAGGTTCTAGAAAATTTAGAAGGATTTTAGAATATTCTAGAAAAATTTAGAATATTTTGGTTGATTCTACAAGACTCTGGAAGTGTTTGGGAGAGTCTAGAAAAATTTAGAATTTACTAGAAAATTATAGAGAGTCTTAGAACATTTTGAAGGATTCTAAAAAATTCTGGAGATTCTAGAATATTTTGGGAGTTTTTTGTATATTTTGGAAGATTCTACTAGATTCTGGAAGAATGTAAAATATTTTGGGAGACTTTTGTGAAATTTGGTTTGATTCTACAAGACTCTGGAAGTGTCTGGAAGAGTCTTGAAAATTGCAGAACTTACTGGAAGGTTCTAGAATATTTTGGAGGATTCTAGAAGATTCTGGAGGATTTAGAATATTTTGGGAGTCTTCTGTAGATTTTGAACGATTCTATAAGACTCTGGAAGTGTCTGGAAGAGTTTAGAAAAATTTAGAACATACTAGGTTTTTTAAATTTCTAGAAAATATTGAGTGATTCAAAAACATTCTGGAGAATCCAGAATATTTTAGGTGTCTTTTCTAGATTTTGGAGGATTCTACAAGATTCTAGAAGAACGTAGAACTCTGAAATATTCTGGAATTTTCCGTAAAATCTACAAATTTTTTTTTTGGAAGACTCGCAACGAGTCTGCAAACATGTCTGGAAGAGTATAAAATATTCGAGAAGGTTGTGGAAGAAGCTAAGAGATTCTCGAGGATCCTAGAAGATTCTGGAACAATCTAGAATATTTTGGAGAGTTGCTTTTGAAGAATTTTTAAAGATTCTAGAAGATTTTAGAAGACTCTAGATATTTTAGTAAGATTCTAAAATTTTATGGAAAAGTCCAGAAGATTCTCGAGGATTCTAGAAGATTCTGGAACAGTCTGGAATATTTCGGTAATTGTAGTAGCTTTTGAAGATTTTTCAAAGATTCTAGAAGATTTTAGAAGACTTTTGACATTTTTGTAAGATCCGAGAATTTTATGGAAAAGTCCAGAAACTTCTCATGGATTCTTCTAATAGATTCTAGAAGATCTGGAATAGAGTCTAGAATATTTTTTAGAATATCAACATATTTTGGGTAATTTTTTAAACAGATTTCAGAAGATTTTGAAGAACTAGAAGATTTTAGAAGTTTCTAGAGCATTCTGAAAATTTTTACAGAACCCTAAAAAATTCTGGAGGATTTCAGAAGATTCCGAAAGAGTTTAGAAGATTTTCGAAAACTTTTGTAAATTTTGTATGATTCTACAAGATTCGGAAAAAATGTGAAAATCTGCACAATTCTTATAAATATGATTTCGGATATTCCTCCTCTTTTTTTTAGTCGTGCCATTCTTTAAATTCTTCTTCTTCAAAAAATTCTTTACATTATTCAATTGTACTCTTCAATTATATTGTAGCTCTCAATGTATTCTAAATCGTAGTTGCAGTGACTTTTAGGGATTTTCTTGGTCCATGGGATTTATGTGGACATCGATACTGCAATGTAATCGACGTGCAATTGCCGTACGAAGGCTTGGCGATGAATCGCGATGCAGGCTTAATGCGTCGATATAAATGCGCGTCCGGTATCTGGTTCTCTCTGCAGTTCTCTTCTAGCTCGTCGCGTAATTTAATGTCGCTCTGACTGTCGATATCGTTCCCAGGAAACTCCACCACAAGCCATTTAACGAACTCCACTCCAACTGTTTCCGGTTGTACTTAAATGCAAGATGAAACGATTCTCTCATGACTATAGCTTCTGACGAAAAAGAAATTTTTAAATCAACTCTCTGCACTTTTATCAAATCGAGTTATTTCATCATTAATGTAAAAATATTGTTTGCTTTCTTGACTTTACAGATGTGCAAGGCAAGAACTGGGACTAGCCAAGTCTATTAGGTTTAACGAATGGCAAGAAACCTCGTTGATTTATCTCCTCTTGAGACCCTAAGGAAGTCGTTCGATGCTAGGGTTAGTTGCAGTCGATCGATTTCGCATTATTTACTCCACTGATTGACCAGTAAATCAACACTGAGCCACGAATATACGGGCAATCACACTGATTATTCAGTGTTAATTTCCTCAAGATAAATGACGGTTCTTCTATCTATTCCATTTACATTGACGCAGGTTCCACTTTTTTTTTATTCCACAAGCAATTTAAAAGATTGCAATTTCTTCTCTTAAATTCCACGACACTCGGCGTGGGATTTAAAGCCAGTTTAATTTCACCGGCAGATTCCAGTCTTCAAGGAGGCAGGGAAAAAGGAAATATGCCTTTTTTTCCCACGCAACTTGTGAATCCTTGCACTTTTAAAGTGAGAGATTAGCACTGGACTTGATTTTTGTGCAAAATCCTTTATTTGTCGTTCGCACTCTGTTCTTTTTGACAGAGTCGTTCGGTTTTCTTTCCTGTTTCCAAGTCTGTTAATCGACGCTAAACAACTATATACTGCAGTTACGTCTCTTTGAATCCAAGGTCGGAGAAAATGACGTGGTAAGCGAAGCTAAAGGCACCCTCTGTTTGCTTGCCGAGGCGCGAATTACGACTCCCTTGTGTCAATATCTTAAGCTCAAATGTTTCCTTCGGCTCTTTCATTCCACTTTCACACATTCAGAGTTACACCACCCTTGCAAAAGCTACGTACGTTTGAGTGGAAATGAGTTTACTTATTTGTGGAGGACTGTCCACTCCAATTCATTCTTGGCTCCTGAAACTTATTCATCTTTGGGCTGACTTCATTTAATTTAATCTTTGAGAGAAGCTTGTGTCTACTGATAGAATCAATCAGGAATTTTGAACAAGAATTTTGACAGAAATTTTAAGAGACTATGAAAGAGTTTAGATGATTCTGGAAGAGTCTAGAATACTCAAGAATGTTACAGAATTATCCAGAAGATATTTGCAGACCCGCCAGCGAGTCACTTTTTCTACTTTTGGTCAACTTTTTTAGTAGAGGTCACTTAAATCTTACTTTTTCCACTTTTAAACGAATTCACTTTTAACAAATTCTACTTTTCTCACTTTTTTGGTTGAAAATGGAAATATTTTTTAAAATGAAATGTGATTTTGTTACATTCTAAAAGTTTATAATTCGAATGGGAATATTTAATATAGGGATCTCAGTCAGTCCCCTTTTCCTCTTTTTACCTATTTCCCCATATTATTTTCATAATCTCTTTATTTAAGAGATTCATTTCTTTTTCCCCTTTTCTCCTTTTTTTTTTTTTACTCAAAGTTCCAATTAGTCTCCAAGAATGACGAGAAATAGAAATTTATGTTCAAAAACTTTTTTAACGTGTCCGGAAATTTTCCATAATTTCCAAATTTTAAGGAATCTTCTAAATTCTTCCAAAATTTAAAACTAAAATTTTGTATGTTTCTCTAAAATCATTTAGAATCGTCCAAATTTACAAAGGAATCTTAATATCTCCTAAAATCCTACAAAATCTTCAAAACTTTTTTGAAATTTGTTTAAGTTCTTCAGAAAATTCTGCATTCTGAAAAGTCTTCCAGAATCACCTTGACTCTTTCAAGATACTCCAAAATATTTTCAAATCTTCCATAATTTAAAAAAATTTTCGAATAGAAATCTTAAATAAAAATATGACAAAAATTCAATTAAGTTAGCAGGGTTGTACAGAGGTCAGGGAATTCTGAAAAATCAAGGATAACCTTCAAAGAGTCAGGGATTTTTTTTATTCAAAAAATTATAATTATGTCTCAATAGTTTTAATTATAATTTAACAATTGTAATTATATAATTATAATATTACAAAACTATAATTTTATCAGGGATCACAGCCAGTCCCCTATTCCCCTTTTTTCCTATATTTTCCCCCTTTCCCTTATTATTCTCCAAATCTTCTAAAATCACTTTTTTAAAAAGTTAGATTCCTTCTTGCCCCTTTTTTCCTTTTTGTATTCACAATTTCGAATGATTTTCCAAGAATTATGAGAAATAGAAACTTGTGACATTCAAAAACTTCTCCAAATTATTTGAGACTGTTCTAGAATCTTTTGGCTTCGCCTACGATAATCTTATAAAATAATGTCCCAAAGTTCTGTAATATTTTACAGCATATCCTAGACTCTTCCAGATTCTTCTCAAATTTGCTAAATACTTCCATAACCTTCTAGAATTTTCTACAGAATTTTTTAGAATCCTCCAAAGTCTACAAAAGATTACCGAAATTCTCTCAAACTCTTTTAAGTATTCAAAACTCATCTGAAATCTGTAAAAAATTCTCCAAAATATTCTAGACAGTTTTAAAATCAACGGGGGTCGTAGTTTATTTTGTACACAGATTGTAGAGAATTCTTTGGGATTTCAAAAGATTTAATGAATCTACAAGTTTACGGAAAATTAAAAATATTCTAGAAGATGTTTAAAGTTTGTTAAAAAGTCCAGAAGTCATGACAGATTTTCAGATTTGTTACAAGACTTGAAATACCTGGAAATGTCATGGAATTTTGAAAAAGTTCTGGAAAACCTGAAAAAGTCACGCAATTTTGAGAAAATGACTGGATTTTTTTTAGCAGTACCTCTTTTAAAGTCTTAATAATTATTTTTGTTTTTGGCTGAGGATTTTAAAATTGCAAATTGATAGAAATTGATGTTTAGAATTCAATAATTGTTGAAAAGCCCTTTACATTTGCATTCATTAATCACAGTACCAGAAATTGTCGGGAAATTAGTTTGCGACCAGTAGAATAATTAATTTAATTGATTGAAATTTTTTCAGAATTACACTTGGAAAAACTGGAAAAGACCTAGAATTTTGAAATTGAATAACTTCTGTAGTAACCCTGATTTTAGGATATTCTAGAGCATTTAAAAGATTCTGAAAGTTTAGAAATTTGAATGTTTTATTAGATTCTAGAGGAGAGTCTAAGATTTTTGAGAATTTTTTAAGATTCTGGAGAATTGCAGCTTCCTTCGTATTTTTAAAAGGAAAAAACTTCCTCCCTTTTTTTAAATTCCCTTTTTCGAAAAAGAAATCTCCTATTTTCCTTAAAATTGAACTACTGAACCACTGTTTGTTAAGTAATAATATTAGTTAATAACGATTTATTTTGTACAGAATTAAAAAAAATATTTATTAGGTAATAGTAATTATTTTATTTTGTATAGGCTTTATTTTGTATTGGAAAATTAAGTATATTATGTGCAGGTTTTATTTTGTGTACGATTATTTTGTGTAGGATTTGTATCACCTCTTTTGAAATTGGAATTTGTAGCAACTCTGCTTACATTCTTACATTTTATTCTAAAGGTGCACTTTTGATGTGCCTCTGGACAAGAGTCACGACAGGCATTTATTTTCCCTTCAGGATGGTTTTCAAACTGGAACAACGGGTTTAAATCGACTATCAATCATCAGGTAGACATTGAGATGGTCTTCAAGTCTTTAAACTTTAAGGACTACAGATTGTGCTACGTTAAGGGCATATATTCGATGCAAGGTGGTCGATGTCATTCCATCCTGCGTCTTTCCTCTCTCGGCCTCTCTTCTTGAAAATCGAGATTGCGTGGATTGTTTTACGATTGAACATCTCCAACGATAAAATAAACTATTCTCAATCGTGCCAATGCGACATCATGCATTATTCCATCCAAGATCCCCGGGCTCCAGACTCGGTTGTCCTTGCTCTCTTCGTAACAAAATGCTCCGAGTCTGGCTATAACAATCGAGTCAAGAATCAAGATTCTTATTTTACAAATGCCATTTTAAAAATATTTCTTTAATTCTCAAATTTTAATTTCTTGTGTAAAAGCAAGTTCTCTTCTCTCAATCCTTTTGTGTAAAATTTATCAAAGAAATAAAATGAGGCATTTAACGATGCAGGAATTTCTTATCTCAACCGGTTATGCGAGAAAAGAAGCAGAATGCGGAATAATCAGACCCTTTATTTCCGCGTTTAAATTTGGCCCAAGAGCATCACATGCAGTGGGCGTAGGATAATGGAACTAAGGTTCTTGGTTTACAATTTTCCTGTCCGCCGGCATTCTGGAGCCAGTAGAAAAATGAGGGTCAGATATCTATATATCAGATATGTACACATATTTGTGGTTAAATTATTTGTAGTTAAGTTTATTAGTTACTAGGAATCCAGTAAAGTGAACAACGTATCTTGTATCTATTTCAGATATTACAAATGTATCTGCGATGACTTGGACTGAATTTAGTGCCTCTTAAACTTGGAGCGTCGAGTTTCTTAGAATTGATTACCCAATTACAAGAAAATAACTATTTTGGAGTCCTCTAAAATCTCTCGGATCTTAAAAAAATTTCTTTAAATTCTCAAAAACATTCCTGACTCTTTCAGTATCTTTGAGAATGTTCTGACTCCTACACCTTTTACTTCTACACTTCCAGAACATGCTGGAATATGTGGAAAGTTTAGAAATGTTTCACAAGGTTCTTGACCATTTTAGTAGATTCTAAAAGGTTCTGAATGAGTTTAGGAATTTAAAAAAATTCTAGAACAGGGTTGCTACTGAATCCCAATTTCAAAGCAAATTTCAGTTTTCTCTGACCGTTATTTGTCGTTATAATTATGATTATAATTATATAATATTATAATATTCTAGTATCATAACTATATGTATAATTATAGTTGCTGAAATTATGACGGTTGAGTTATAATTAAAATTTCTTGAATAAAAAAAAAATCCCAGTTTCCAGGTTTTCCCTGACCATTTTTAAATTACCTGCCTTTCCAGTATTCCCTAACCAGTAACAAGCCTAAAAATTAATATATTAATAAATAAAGAAAATTGTTTAATGTAATTAAATATATATATATATAATATTCAACGATGATGTGGTTAAATTTCTTTAATGTCCGAGCAATTGATAAATTGAAAAAACATCATGAAAAATGATAAAAACGACGTCAATCGGACAAATTTTATTGGTGTAAACCCAACGTTTCGAGATCGACAGACCTCCTCTTCAGGGAAATATCTATATTTTAATGCTGAAATTTCGGAAAATAATAAAGAATACATTGAAGCATCTGTCAAGCACAGAATCAAGCTGCTTTTTACTAGTTATTTAAACAATTTTTATAAAAAATTCACATTTTGACCATTTTTTCATTAATAGGTCTAATTTTTTTGCGGAATGGACTAGAAATATCTTTCTAGGGACTCCTTGCTATCATATTTTTTATGGTGACAAAAACTGTTAATTATATAAACAATTTTTATAAACAAATGCACATTTTCACCATTTTTTCATGAATAGGCTTCATTTTGTTTTGCGGAATCAACTCGAAATGTTTTGCCAAAGACTCCTTGCTGAAATATTTTTCATAATGATAATAATTGGTAATTATATAAAAAATTCTTATAAAAGATGTACACTTTTACCATTTTTTCATGAATAGGCTTAATTTTTTTTGCGGAATGAACTAGAAATGTCTTTATAGTTCATTCCGCAAAAAAAATTTGGCCTGTTTATGAAATAATCGTGAAAAAGTGCATTTGTTTATAAAAATTGTTTATAGAATTAACAGTTTTTGTCACTATGAAATATATGATAGCAAGGAATCTCTGGAATAACATTTTTAGTTCATTCCGCAAAAAAAGTTAGGCCTATTCATGAAAAATGGTCAAATTGTGCGTTTGTTTATAAAAATTGTTTATGTAATTAACAGTTTTTGTCACTATGAAAAATATGATAGCAAGTAGTCTCTGGAAAGACATTTCTAGTTCATTCCGCAAAAAATTAGGCCTATTCATGAAAAAATGGTCAAATTGTTCATTTTTTTATAAAAATTTTTTATTTAATTAACAGTTTTTGTAATTATGAAAAATATAACAGCAAGGAGTCTTTGGAAAAACATTCTAAATTGATTCCGCAAAAAAATGAAGCCTATTCCTGAACAAATGTTTAAAGTGTGCATTTGTTTATAAAAATTGTTTAAATAGTTGGTAAACAGCAGCTATTTTTAACTAATTGTAAGCACACATTATTATCTGTCATATTTCATACAAAATCTATGGATTTAAAATAGCTAATCATTGCGAATCACGAAAAATTACTTTTGTTCAATACACTCATCGTTAGATCGAGGACCACGAGATGGAGGACCACCTTCATGGTCGTTCACGCTTCACTGATTCTGTCCCCCGCCCCTGAGCGTCCCGCGACGGCGCCAGGGGCTTATAACATTATAAACAATTTTTTTCTTACACTAACCTACTGGACATTATTTTTAGTTAGTCATTACATTGATTTATGACCTGTTTTAATAAATTTGAAAATCTTAAAAGAAATTGTATTACTGAAAAGTTAGGCAAAGAAAAGCTTAATCTTAGTTGTTAAATAACAAATGTTTGTTTAGTCAGAGTGAAATATTCGCAGTCACTCGTTCTACCTGGAAGACTTACGGTCATTTAAAAAAAAAATCAAAATCCGTTAAAAATTATACTGTCGGTTGATTTTTGTCCAAAAAAGGTGCTTTTTCCCCACTTTGCATGGGCGCGATCCAGTTGTTGCTAGTTCTGATATTGAAGCTGGAGGATCGGAAAAGGAAAAATCCCTTGGGCGGTCGTCCTTGCCCTCTCCGAGCTGCCTAGCGTCAAGGCCACTTGACTCCGGGCGCAATGCACCCGCTCATCTAAAATGCACTAGACCGCCCCACTTCTACCCTGAACTTGCCCCTCGTTTCCCTTCCCTTTGATCCTACTTGTGCCGCATCGCAGCGCGAGATGTACTACTCCTTCCTCCCACCTTAAAACACCAACTCCCTCTTTTCCATCCAAGCTCTTTCTCTCCTACCTGTGTCGGACTATTCGCGTGGTTTGCTATAAATATCTCAACAAGTGTTATTTTTAACTCTGCACATTGCACGACACGATTGCACGCATCGTGAATACTTTTTATCCTCGCCTTTTTCAGGACAAAAACTCTTCCCAAGTGTCTGCGAAACTTGTCGTACAAGTTCCAAGCAGATTTTTTTGGTATCGCTCTGTCAGGAGATTTTGCAAGTTTTTGACTGGCTTTTGACTTGTTTGTACGTCTATGAGAATTCTCGACTAGTTATTGGCTGGAGAGCTTATCCTGTTCTATAACCTCGCCCTTGTAGCATTCCAGCTTTTCTCCTTCCTCTGCGCTTAATTCGTCTTACTCCGCCTTCATCCTCTCCTAGCAAGTGTTCTTCGAAGCATGACGCCAGGCGTTGATTAGACTCTCTTCCTTCGCCTCATGTACCCCACTCCAGACCATCCTGGTTCCCGTTTTTACTCCGCTTGTGACCTTGCGAAGGTCGTTCGGGTGAACGAACAGCAGTCGAGAGCAAACATCCCTGTCAGCAGATTCCAAGTATAACCGTGCTTTCCAGAGTTAGGACAAGTTCTATCCACCTCCCTTGAAATTAGCAAATTGATACTGAAAAAAAATTTTCAAAAAAAGTGACACCAAGGTTTGGTTACTTGATTCCAAAGCCTCAAGAAGATCTGGAGAAAAAATCCTACAGACTCGATTCAGATCGTAAATAACTTTAATCTTGAATCATTTAATAAACAATTAACAGCTCTCTTGAGGAAGAATATATCATGCAAATTTCGCTAACAGCGTTAAGTTAATAGCACGTTGTCACAGGAAAATTTTGCATAGATTATGGACAATCTGGTCATAACTTATGGAAATGAGTAATTTACAAGTTCCTGAGCAAACGAAAGTCATAAACTGAACACGAAAGCTCGTTCTTTTGCTTTGTTTGTCACTTGCATAATTTTTCAGGAGAGTGCAGTCTCTTATTATCCATTGATAAAAATATTTCTTTTTCAGACCAATTGTTGCATCAGCAATTAATTAACTAGAGGGCATAAATTTCCATAATTTTTTATCGTTGGAACGGTCCAATCGTTGATTTAACGCGTGTCATGCCACAGCGATTGCAATCCTGGCGGTAGGTCGAGTGATCCTAGATTCTAGATGGCTAATGATACTTTATGAGAATCGGCAATCTCGCTTGCAGCCCTCCCAGGAAGAGCGGAAATCCCTCCGCAACTCGTAAACCTTCCTTATCCTCTTTGCCTCGACATTGAAAGATTATTTTTTTCGAACCTGGACCAAATGATGAATCGGTCACCAGGAAGCTTTGGTCCCTGATATTCCTGAAAAGGGTTCGCCACTTTTATTTCCCCTTTTTCAAAATCTTGATCCGAGTGTAAGTCTTGAAGAAATTGAAGATTCCAGGTTCTTCTAGACTCTCAGAATATTTTTAAATACTTCTGAATTTTCTAGAACCATCCAGGATATTTTGCAGGATCTTCCAGAATCTTTTAAAATCCTTCTGAATTTTCTAGGACCTTTTAGAATCTCTCAGGATCTTTCAGATTTTTCTAGATTCTTCCCAAAACATCCAGGTAACATCCAAAATATTCAGCTCTTCCAAAACTTTTCAAAATCTGTTAAAATAATCAGAAATATTTTAGACTCCTTCAGAATCTTCCAGGAATCTCGAGAGTCTATTGGACTTTCAGGATGTCTGGCATACCGGGAAATCGGGAAAAACCGAGAGAAACCCGGGAATTTGGTTTCATCGGAAGAAAACCGGGAAAAGCCCGGCAATTTTATTTTAGATCGAGAATTTTTCAATTTAATGGTAACATTGACTTATTTTGACTTTATTTACGGCTATTTAAAAAGGAGGAAAAAAAATAAATTTCCTGAACATTAATTTTTATTTTTGTAAAAATGTATTAAAAAAAGTGTATAATTTAATGTTTAAAATATAGGGAAAAAATGCTAATGTGTTTATTTTTTATACTTAGATCAATCGATGTTGTTGATGTTGTTGGATGTTTATTCGTCTGAGATATTAGTAGATTTTTTTAATTTAA
>JBAGKK010000074.1:0-26745 GCA_037177015.1 Euceroptres primus
GTTTATTGGAGGTTTGGACTTAAAAAAATTTTCTAGCCATGCGGCCATATTCTAAGTCGTTTAACCAACGTCCTTAACGTCTAACGTGACTCCTCTACTATTATTATGGAAATTTCTGTTACAATAGCCTATTAACACGAAAAAATTTCCGTAAGGATAACTTATTGATACGGAGATTTCCGTTACAAGTCTATTGTTACGAAAAATTTTCCGTAAGAATAACCTATTGTTACGGAAATTTTCGTAATAATGACCTATTGTTGTGTAAAATTCCGTATCAATAGGCAACCCTTCTGTCAAATAATGTCAACGCGATCAGCTATAATCAAACTCTTAATGACATACTACAGCCCCGCTTTACAGGGTGGAGAAACAGCTGAAATCAGACATGTGTTATAAAAAATAATTTATCGACGCCTACGAACTGAATCGAAAAATTGATATAAGCAGGAAGGGATTTTCATGTGAGAAAAAAGACCGCCTTTTTTCAAGATTAAGTTGTAATCAAAACCAAGCACTCAAATTAAGAGACACTCGTTTCCGACTGCAACTCCTTTTAATTTACAATTGCAGCTAAAGACAATAATTACACCACAAGCGTAATGTTTATGTGATTTGTGAAATTGTCTCATAGTTTTAAATGTCATACGATTTAGTTTTTTTTTTATCAGATCACGTCGTGTCGGCGGTATAATCAGCGCGATCTCTTACTTTTAAATCTTGAGCTTAAGAATTACAAGATTCCACGTGTATGTATAACTACTGGCGTGTTCGAATAACAATTTCCTAACAACCCATAATTATTATACTAGTGACCTTCTGTTTATCGTCTCGTTGAAGAACAATATACCTATAACTTTGAGTTTAATTTAAGAAAAAAAAAATATAAGAAAAGAAGGAAAGAGTACGTGTATGTGTTCAACGAATTTCTGGAGTCTACGCAATTAATTTAACAATTTCGATGACGTTTAGCGTTTATCAACTTTGTGAATCTGTGTATGTACAATTGTTTACGGAGTTTTCAGGGCCTGGCAAAAATTCAAAAAGTTCTCACCACCCCGATTCGCTGGGAAAGCAATCGATGCGCTGTTACGTATGAAAGTATTTCACAAATTACGCTTTATGTTTACATAGCATCAAATTAATTAAAGGCTAGTTTAGTCTTCCTTCATACTCGAACAATTTTCAGACTCTGGAGAAACTGAGATGACTTTTTAAAAAAAGCAATTATTTCCATTCAAAAATTCTAATTTACTCCAAGATTGTATCTCTCAATAAAGAGATTCGATTAGGAGACAATTTTTGCAGATAATTTCCATGCAAAATTAAAGTCAGTCTCAATTTCCCAAAAGCTACCAAAGGATTTTTCGATCAGCAAGCGATTATAAAGGAATGCGAAAATTCCGTGACGCAGTTTTTTAAGTTCATTTAAAAAAAAAAGAGAAGTTCTAAACATAATTTGTTTTCAGATTAGAAACAAATAAATCGCCGTTTAAACTTGATCACAAAATCCTTTGTCTCCTTTCCCTCTTAGAAAAAAATCTCTCCCAAAATTATTCTCGAGAATTTATGTTGATTTTGAGAAATTTACTGGAGAGATTTCTTCGTTGGTGTTCACGAGTAGAAATGCATTCCCTATAAATAGAAGTTGTCCTCTTCAGGCTGATTTATCGAAACGCCTGAATCGGACGATACAAAATTGTTGCTCACGATTGTGACGAAAACTTTCGATCCTATTTTTCAGGACTCGACAGTGTTTCTCTCCTGTTTTCATATTCTGTAAAAAGCGCGCGTTCTTTCGATTGGAACGGCAAAATCGTAACTTTGCTCGAAATATTCGATGCCATTTTTTAAATATTATCTTCTCTACTGTAAAACGCAAAACCAAGTAAAACGTAATGCGAATATACGAACATAGGTAACAACAGTCGCTTTCTAAAATCCTGACGAATACTTTCCAAAATGAAAAAAAAAATGGAGCGTCAAGCTCAGAGTCAATTCGTAAGAATAAGGTCGAGACTTTAAAAAAGAAGCAGCGATACAAGTTCGCTTTTTTTTTTATATATATTTTTTTTTTTGGAGCGGTTCGCCGTCTGCAGATTTTGGTCCTGCTGCATCTCGAATTATAAAGTCTGGGCAAATTTGTTCAGTATTACGAGAAAGTAACGTTATGTTACCCTTTATTTATTATAACGTAGCAGGTAAATGTATAAGTTACTGTTGTCACGTTATTAGCTACAAGATAGATAAAAATACAGGCACTTTGGGTTAGATTCGCGGGTCTGTCCTGTCGTTCCTGATTTAATTTAATTCGGAACCACCACGCTCGACTCAAACAAAAAAAAACTCAAAATCGTTACAACGACGGCCTCACAAAATTCAGTCTTTCAAATAAAAAAATATTTACAGATTTCATATCACGTATTGTCAATCGCAATAGTTACTATCGATCGCAGATCCCAACAATCTCAGTTTTCTATTCGTCGTGGATTGCAAAAGTAAAAGATTATGAGAGAATTCATCAATTTGTTTTTTGGCCCTCAAATCCGGCAGACACGACGCGATCCTCACCTCTTTCGCTCATTGATTGGATGACAGACCCCCGCACCACTTCCCTTGTGCCTCGGACACAATTTAAAAATACCGCATCGAAGCAGTAGAACGCGATCGAACATTGTTTTCTTTTCATTCTTTAATACCTTCGATAATTATACTTTAAAGTACCTTACATACTCAATTTCCTCTACTTCTTACTTTCATTCGATTTAACCTTCAGTGTACACGTGCAAACATATAATAAAATTAAGAAAATTATAGTAGCAATATCGGAAAGTATATCCTTCGCCAGTTTCTAGGAAAGAAAAATCGTTTTTCAAAAACCAGCTTTTCAAAAAACGTCTCGTGCCTTTTGTGCAGCAGCCCGTCAACGGGTCTCCTTTTCTTTCATTTTTCTCCTCGCTTCCTCTCCTCTCAGCGAATTACAAAGTTTAGAGAAAGACACGCCCGGGCTCTGAAGAAAATTTATATCGCCCTCTTGAGGAAATTTCTTCCAGTGGCAGTAGATAATTATTCCTTTTGTAGTATTCCTCTTTCTTTCGTGTCATTCTTTTTTTTATTCCTAAGTTTAGTCTCCTCTCGCTCTGCGATACGAGCTATTGATTAGTGCGCGTGAGTAGCAAAGTCGAGAAACCATACTAGAGTGACATGGTCGCGTTTTAATGAGAAATCAATAGACGAAAAAACGAACCCTGGAGGGCGCAGCCTCCCGAAGGATTCAGCTCGATTTTTTTGTATGGATTTATCTCTTCTATCGCACTCGGAGGCACGGATGACAGTCTTTCCGTTCCCATCTTCACTTTGACACTGTGATGACGGTGCGTAAAAAGCTCGCTGGCGTCAAAAAAAAAAGCGCCTGCGATTCATCACTTGTCGTCGAGCACGTAATAAAAAGAGTTCACACTGCATTTTGTCCAAATGATTCCGGTTGAGAGTGAGATCGCTTCTCAGCACTGTTCAGTCGTCCACGATATGTGAGAGTAAACTTGCACTTTTTTTTGCCAAAAGATCGCAATCTAGAAAAAGGTCGCATTTCGGGATAAAGATTCGGGAAAAAAATTGGCCCGAATTAATATGCAGAGAATGGGGATATCTGCGGAAAGAAATAAGAAAGCTTTTCACGCAGATTCACGCTAAAGTCTGTGAGTGTAGTTTCCTTTTTCTTTTGCCTTTTGCTTCTTGGAGAAACAGAGGCTCGTGGGAGAAATGAGCGAAGCACGACACGCAAGTCTTGCGTCGAATATTTCAGATGAGCAGAAACGTTTTTCGAATGTTTTCGTTAATAGCTAGGAAAGCAGTCCATTAGTTCAGCGAGCAAAATTATTTCTTTGCTCAGTAATTTGTAATCAAGTGGACGCTTATTCGTTCTGCTGGTTCACTTCCTCCTTGCTTTCTCCATCCTGTTGATTGACGTTGGATTTATTGCTTCCAGATTGATTCCCTGCACTGCTCTCGGCGATTTTATCGCTATGTGAGTCAACCTTGTCGTTGGAATCCATTTTCACGTTGCCTAAAGAAAAATAATTATTTTAAAAGAGTAAAAATTGTTTATAAATATTCTTAATTTAAAAAATTTAATAATTTTAAAATTTAATTCCTCGTTAACGAATTGGAAAACAAATTTAAAAATTATAAAATAAATACAAACCTTGCCCAGAATAATATTGTTGTTGCATCTTCATGTTGCGTTGTTGTTGTTGCTGTTGGTGCATATTCGGTCTGTGACGATTCATTTGCGATTGTTGTTGAGATTGCATGCAATTTTGTTGCTGCTGCGAAGGATTATTGGGATTTGGTCCTGGTGGAAATGGAACCACAGGCCTCTGAATTGGTGATGGATATCTTTGCTGAGCAGGCTGAATTCCTGCACGAGGTGGCATTCCCATTCCACGAACGTTCTGTTGTAAAACCTTTTTTCCAAAAACACAAAATGAAAACTCATTTTTAAACATTTTTCTCATTAATAATTAAAAAAGCAACTAAAACTTTTTTTCAGATTTATTTTCCATTCACAAATATTGTCTTATTGATTTAAAAACAATGCACAATAATCTTATAGGAAATATTTTCAATGGAAGATAAATTCTAAAATACAAGTATTTCTAAGATCATTGAGAGACACGTTGTATAAAATGAGACGATTTATTTCTGAGAATACTAAACAGAAATATATATTTAAAAAATTAAAAAGTTATATACACTCATTGCTGGAAATAGGACCGCTGTAAATAAGGCCTGCTTCATGGTCGTTCAAGCTTCACTGATTCTGCCCCCCCCCCCCCCTGAGCGTCTCGCGATGGCGCCATCGCTCGAGCAGTCAGGGCCGCCAGAAGTTGTTTAAATCGCGACTCTCTACACATTTACTTTTGTACGTTCAGAGACTATATACGCGGTTCTGAGTGTTGAGATGAGAGTGCTCGCTCGTCGCTTTAAATCCGGTTCAAACTAGATTTTAATAGCATCGACTTTAAGGCCGTCTACCCCGAGCCCGACCTTATTTCAAGCGATGAGTGTAATGTTTAATATGTAAATATATCTAGAGAAATGATGGTAAAATTGCATGCATGTTGGTAACATATTAATCAACACTCACTGAAGGAGTTAGTCAATTGTTTAACAGAACCATTAATCATGCATGCATAAATGAAAAGAATTACGTAATGAAACAGCATCACGTTTCAAGATAAAAGACACTAGAAACGCAATCCCTGTAAATGAGATGTGCTTAAAAGAATAAGGAATTAATTGAAGTGGTACATACATAGTTAGGGTAGCTGCTTACCAGAGCAGACTGATTGACGCCCTGATATTGTTGATATTTATGATGCTGTGTAGGACTTGGCTGTGGTTGCTGAGACGAAGTTTGCTGTTTTCTCGACTTTGGAGATGGAATTTGGGGTGCTAGAAATCATCAGTTAGGATTATCATTACCATTAATAAAAAAGCAATTAAAAATAAAGACCTTTTTAATTTGAAAGCCATTAAAAATTTAAATTTAAAGCCTTCGAATTCGAAAGGCACTTAAATCAGATTATTTAAAAAAAAAACTCACTGGATCCAAAAACTGAAGACAGCACATCCTGTTGATTTCCCGACGGACTTTTCAACTGTCTCGGTTGTTCCTGTTGCTGATGCTTGCTAAGAAAAGTGGCAGCCGCATTAGCCGGTCCCGGCAATCCTCCAGTGGGATTTCTATACCCTTGAGCAGCCAACTGGAGTCCCGAACTTGAAAGGAACTGCGAGCTAAAATTCTGCAGACCAACAGGTGCTGCATTTCCTGTCGCTAGACTCTGACTATGTTGTCCAAACCCCTGTAGGCCGTAATGAGTTCCGGTCTGTTGAGCAGCTCCACCAGGTTGATAAAATCCAGTCTGCGATCCTTGGAAAACATCCGCAGAAGTTGCACTGTAATAACTATTCGCCGAGGGTTGAACATTGGGTCCTGGTCTCTGAACGAGTTGCGAATTTCCCATATAGCTTCCACTCACTCCCAGGACTTGGTTCGGATCATATGGAATGTAAGCCAACTGGTTAGGCTGGGGTGCCGAGGGCGCTTGAAAATGAGGAGCTTTTGTTCCGATGGCGCCGATCGCCTGAGAGGATGGCTTCACGCTGGCAGACATCAGAGAATTGGACGACGAACTGATCAGAACCGTGTTCGGATTGTTGCTGAGTTGCTGGTTTTGACCGAATGGAGGAGCTGCAGCTGCTGTGATTCGATACTGGGAAAGATTGCTCTGGTACATATCAGGAGCTGGTGCATTTGGTGCATGAGGTGCTTGTTGTAAATAAACGTTCTGTTGGTTGTAGGAATTCTGTAAGGACGGCGCGTACGGAGGGTATTGCGTGAACGGAGACCGGCTCTGGTCCAATTGGAATGCACCGTAGAGTCCTCCAGCCTGGGCTGGAAGCTGACCCGATCCGGTATTGTAGAGCATCGCTGGCGGCGACGGAATTGCAGACATACTGCCGTATTGAGCTGCCTGCGAACCTGGATACTGCGGGAATTCCTGTAACAAGTATTTTAAACGTTCAGTTAATTCTTTGCCTTTGGACAATAGATAATCATTTTACAATTAAAAAACTATGAAAATGAAAATAAAAGAATTCCAAAGGGAAATACTGACCTGGTAATTAATATGGGACGGTTGTCCGGTAGAATTGAAGGGCGGAGGACTGAGTGGGCCTTGAAGGCTGACGGGAGGATGCCCGATAGGACTAGGACCTTGTACAGATGAACCAGATTGCGCAGAATTACCACCAGAAGATTGTTGCTGCGGCTTCACCTGCGGGGGAACCAGCTGCGCATCAGGCAAAGAGTCAGAATTTTCCCACTGGGGACACGGTTATTGCTTCACAATGTACATCACTATCAACTGCCGCCTTTCTATTACATTATGCATATGCAATCAAACCATTTTCTATAAGCGATCAACTTAAATTTTATAATTAGAATTAGATATTTAAAAAATATAGTATTAGAGAAATAATTGTTATTCAGGTTGGATAAGGAGAAAAGAAGCAGATTTGCAACTCTCACCTACGCTATTTCATTACTTACTAATCAAGGAACAAAGATCTCTGAAACAAAGTCTTTAAATGACAGAAAATAATTTAATGATCTTTTTCTAGTGAAATTGTTAAGCTCCCTCCCAAAACCTTTTTATAATTTAAAAAATTTGCCCTGGTGTTCAAAACATAAATTATTCAAACTTCTAAAAAGTATTGACACAATATTCGTTCTCTCCCAAAACCTTTTGTAATTCATTTTTCAATAAATTATTGTTTTGTTGCCTTCATTAAAATTATTTTAAGGCATTGAAGAATGTGTCAAGAAGGTTTATTTAATCAGAAAATAATTTGCAATTGACTGAAACTAATTAGAAATAAATATCCTAATCTGCATTGTGTCTATAATATTTGTGAGTTTAAAACTCTTTCTGCCAAATTAAAAAATAAATAAATAATTTGTTAGACTGATCTGGTAAATAGATCTTTTCTGAAAAGAAAAAAACATTCTCTACAATATTCACCAAAATAAAAAGGAATCAAAAAATGAAGATAAAATCATGAAACAAATTTTCTGTTAAAACAATACAATCTCAAATGATGAGAAAGTATATATATATATATCACTTGCAACCAAATTTTGACAACTAATGCTTTAATGTCAACTACTTCACAATTTTCTAAATCAAGAATGTTTACCACTGCCAACGTTTCTTGGTTTAGAAATTTGTAAAGTAGTTGACATTAAAGCATTAGTTATCCAAATTTAATTTATTTTTAATGGGTTAATTTTGATAAATTGATTCCTACAAATTGTCTACAACAAACAGGCGTAGTTTTAGTGATGTAATAGTTGTATGTCAAGCATGCACAATGTTACAAAATCAAAACCCCAAAAATCCTCACCTTGCAAACATTCGTCGAAGTCGCAATCTCATTCTTCATATTATTTTGACTATACTGCTGATGAGGACTGTAGCTATCATCATCATTGCTCTCGAACGCCTGAGGAAAACTGTTGGCAGTGCTAACAACGCTTCCATCTTCATGTTCAACAACCGTGGGCATTGGGGGAGCATTTTCCCAAACCTTCTTTACCGAAGCAATCTTCAAATTCAATTCCGCCGTTGAACTACTCTGACCTCCAGTCATATGCATCGACCTCGTCATTCCCAAACTTTTGCTCTTGTCTTCCGTCAGCTGCGAGAGATCTGAATCAAACGTGAAGTCCAGCTTCATGTCCGCATTATCCTCGCTCTTATTAAAAGACAAAGGCATCTGAATTGGTTCTTGATTCTTCTCTTTCATAATATCACCAGGTTTACTAGAAAACGCAGCCGACAAAACCTGCTGCTGCTGATGCTGTTGAATCTGGTTTCCCTCATCCTCCAAATCTCCCCTCTTATCAATTCTCGACTGTGTCTTCATATGATTCGAGTATTTAGACTTCATCGCCAGATCCGCTGACCCGGTTTTGGTTGTCTTGGAGTAATTCGTATTCTCGAAAATCAGAGTCTGCACCGGTGGCGAACTTGTGTCTGAAACGTTCTTCTCATCTTTTCCAATCTTGCCAGCTTTTTCGCAATTGGGTGAGTTCCTCTGACTACTTCCACCCGAATTTGTCTGCTCATTATTCTCATGAATATGATCGCTCTGCGCAGTCAAACCAGACATCAACTGAATATCAGCCGGAACACTAGAAGGTGAATTAGCTCTTAATTGACTTGTGAAAGGTTTGTCCCAGGCATTTACAGAAGGAGGCGGTGCTGGACCACCAGAAGAATCCTTCATATAACTTCCAGAATTATTCGACTTGCCCTCGTTATCGCTTCCGAGTTGCTGTTGCTGCTTAGCAAGTCTCTGCTTCTGGAACCTTGGCGCCAGTTTCTGACGACTTGCGTTTCTATCGAAAGGTTTCTGGGGCATATTCGCCGGCTGGGGAATCGGCTGACCCAACAAAGGAGGAATATTTTGAACTTGTTGTGGAGTTGGTTGCGGACCGTTTGACTTTGATTTCGATCTGTCTCGCTCTCGTTCTTTATCCTTCTCGCGTCTCGAGGTTTTAGGTTCGTCTTTTAGATTATGTCTCGACTCCTTCACGTTTTTCTTGGAACGAACCTCCTGGAATCCGTCGGAGTCAACCTTATCTTCAGTGCTATTCACTCCTTCGTCTCCTCCAGTCGAATAATTATTCGTATCAGACTCTCCGTCATTGGATTTCTTATCCTTAGCAATCAATTTCTTATTCATGTCATTCAGCGCTTGGTTGACTAAATTCGGGTCGTTTAATTTAATCTCATCAACTCGATTCACAGTGCTCTCTTTATTCAAGGATTTACCAGAAAGAGGAGCGCTATTTGCCGATCCCTGACTCCTCGGTCTGCCATTTTGCGTCTGAACGTTCTGCATCAAGGGCGGAATATTTGCGGAACTGTTTCTTTGGTTGCTGAAGGCCGCGTTCTGGGCGTTTCGTTTTTCCGCACCTGGGGCACGAGACGAACCGCTGGAAGACTTTGTGCTTTTCTCGCGCTGATCGCGATTGTTTCCTGGCTGATCGTTCCTGCGAGATTGGGGACCAAGACCTTGATTTTGGCCTCCTCTGCTGAATTGCTTGTTTCTAGCGCTGCGAGAATCTTTACGATCATCAATGTGCTCGTCGCTGTTTTCTGATGTCGTTTCCCAATCCTCGTTGCCTAAATCAGAGGAATTCTGCTTTGAGATGTTGCTGCCACTACCTCGGAAACGCGCCTCGCGACTGTCTCTTGCCTGAAAAAAATACGGTAAAATTTTTAAAAAGTCCAGCTACAAAAGTGAGGGAGTAATTCATTCTTATTAAAATAAGATACTTACTTTTCTACTTCCACTATGATTCCGTTTAGGTCTTAAGTCATCCTTTCTGACCTGATTCCTTGGTCCAGTCCCATGACCAGTATTCGTGTGATTCGTCTCCTGCTTTATAGCTTGCTGATTCGGGGACTTAGTGTGCCTTCCAGTAATACCAGCAGTCAGGGCCTGTTGCTTGGCGATGATCTTATCATCCGTAGACTCCATGAGATTACTTCCAGCATTTGGATCGTTTTCAGAAGTAGGAATCGGTGGATTATGCTGTCCAGCATTCTTGTCTTCCACATTTCTCTCAGACGAAAAAGGACTCTTACTCGAGGGAAGACCATATCCTTCAATTCTTCCTCCTGCAGTCGCTCCTCTAATTCTATATCCTCCTCTTCCTCTCCTAGAAGGTTCACCCGAGGGAGCAAATCCTTCGCGAGTTGGTCTTCCATCATAACCTCCTCTCTTTTCAGTCCGAGGTTGCGAGTAATCATTCCGTTTATCATCTCCTCGTCTCGACATTTCACGATTGCGGTCTTCCTTCTCTCCCTTCTGAGAAGGTTTCGGCGACTTGGGCCTTCTTTCCTCCTTCGGCAACTCTGCAGAACTCGAAACTTCATCTCCACTCATTTCTGAATCCGTATGTCCATAGGAACCACTTCTGGCTGATCCAGGTCTTCCGGAAATCCTCGAGCCTCCTCTTCGACCTCGGGGTTCAGATCCTCGCCAACGCTGATTATAAACGTTGAAACCTCCCCACTGTCTTCCTCTTGTATCTCTTCCTCTGGAACTGCCACTGTTGGTTCTGTTTCTCGTAGACTTGTCTCTCTTATCGTCCTTGGAATCCTCCTTGATCTCTTCATTTACATCTTCTCTCTTATCGACGCTCAATTTCTCCATACTCTGCTTCAAATCAGCAACGTTCTTATCGTCCTTGATCGTCTCGAGAAGTTTCTCCTCTTCCTTTTCAAAAGTCGGAGACACAGCATCTGCCCAGGCTTTCGAGGTCTCATTCCGACTCTCTGGAGTGCGTTCCAATTTTCTGCTCCAGATTTCAGTTTCCTTTTTGGATTCAACTGGTGAATCCTTCGTGGAATCTTTTTTTTCTTGCTCGACGGTTCCGCGTTTCAACTGTGTCAAGCTGCGTTTTTCAGATTTTAATTCGTCAGCCTCGAGTTTTTCTCTGGTGACTGGACCTGGCGGTTGTCTTCTGTCCCGCTCGCGTTCTCGCTCTCTGAAATCCTCACGGAAGATGTCGGATTTCTTTTCCTCGTAGTCAGAGAGATCGTTGATCCAGGAACCGCTGTCGCGGGATTTGTGGAAGTCCTCATCGCGAAGAGATGTTCTCGATTCGCGGGAGGTTCTGCTGTCGCGAGAGTCTGGTCTTTGGGGACGTTCACTTCGCTCGCTACGTTCGGAGCGATCATCTCTTGGCACGTTTCGACGACTTTCGAATGATCTGTCCGGAAGGCTGCGATCGTCGTGAAGATCGCGGCGATCGTCTCGCCATTCGGAACTCTCGGTTCTCTCTCGCTGCACCTCGCGCTCGTCGAAGGAATCTTGCCCAGTTGAAGACTGTAGAGAAAAATTAAAGAATTAAAGAAAGATAATAGAGATGTCAGTCTCAAAATTTCCATTATAAACATTCTTCAATATTTACACCATTAAAAGAGATTACAGAAGTTGACGATAAATACCTTCACATGAGTATCGTAATCCTTCTTGTCTCTTACATCTCTCTCGCGAACATCTCTGGAATCTCGTTCTCTTCCTTCGCGATTATCGCCACCGTGTCTAATATCCCTGGGTTCTCGATTATCTCTTGCATCTCTTGATTCTCTGCCATCTCCCTTATCATCGTAGTGCCTCTCTCGTTCCCAAGAATCGCGAGGGTGTCTTTCTTCATATTCATAGTCCTTGTAACCGCGACCATAATCGTCGTAATACCCACTGGGTTTGCGGTTATCATAAGGACGATGAGGGGCGTGACGATAACGATCGTCTCTCGGAGGCGGTCCACGATGATCTCGAGAAGGCGGACGTTCTTCATCCAGAGGACTGGACACATCCGAATCCTTGCTTCGACGCTGTGGCGGCGGCATCGTGTGTGAAATTTTCATTGGGTCTGCTAATTCAATAAATTTGATTAAACATAATTTTTTAGATAATCTATTGTGACTATAATTACAACATTCTTTTGAGCTCCATAATCGAACGCTAACTTACTAATGAATAAATTTTAGAATCTCTGTGTTAGGGAGATAAAAGCTCAGGATTTTACCTCGGGAGAATGACATGCAAAATAAAAAAACATGTGATGGAGAAAAGTCACCTACTTAATGAGTTGTTATGATTAGGAACCCATCTATTGGGCTCCATTTGCTGCGGGTACGAGACCGGCTGCGAGGCAGAGCGCTCGGCGTTGGGTGAGACCCGGTTGTACGCGGAGCCGCTCCTTTCTGCCTGCTGCTTTTGGAATCGTGGCGGTAGATTGTGCTGGAAGTGTCGAGAGAACGCCGGCGGCTCTCGTTCCCTCATTTCCCTCTGATCGCGATCTCGATCACGTTCGCGTTCACGCTGATCACGATCGCGTTCACGTTCGACGCGAGGAGTCTCTACCTGCCTCATAAATGAGGCCCTTTCACGGAACTCACTTGTCACCTGCTCGCGAGAATCTCTCTTTTCTTCTTTTCCCTCGGAGGAAGTGCGAGATCGTTCCTGACTCTCCCTCTCGCGATTTTCCTTCTCACGTTCCCATTCAGGCATGGGAACCGTAACCGAAGGCACGGAAATCAGAACCTTGGTCTCAGAGGACGAGAGCGGATCGTCATCCTTTTGCTTCCCTTGTTTCTCTTTCAACTTCTGCTCCAAATTCTGCAGCTTTCTGGCTGCTGCCTGCTTTGTTTGCTCTTGGAATCGTTTCTCTTCTTCCTCTTTCCTTTGACGAGCTCGTTCTACGGCCGATGCCACTTTCTCGCCCTGTTCACGGCGACGCTGGTTCCATATCTCCTCTTCTTCGACACCTGAAAGTTGAACAATTTACAAACTAATTAACCGAATTCATTTGAAAGTGTTTAGGTTTAAAATAAAAATTAGGTAAATCTAGTAAGTTGAGAATACAAAATTTTAATCTAAATTACATTTTCAATTTAGATATTTTAAATAAGTTTTAAATTGAAATTAGATAATCTTTAAATTTTGAAGTCATTCAAAATAAAAAGCCGAACAAAATTGAAAATTGATAGTGATAAGAAGGTTTAAAGAATCAAAGTTGAATGCATTGAAATTGGCAGTATCCAAATGTCAAAGACTAATTAAAATGCTTGCAGAATATACAAAAACAAAACTGAAAGTATTCTGAACGATTAAAATTTAAAAACTTTTCTAATCAAGACTTTTCTTATTTAAAAATTAGCAAATAAAAAAAGTGAAATTGATTTAATTTCTTATAGCAAAGCATCAAAGATTCTGATTCGAAACGATAAAAACCTTAAACAATCGATATTTAAACGCTTTAAACATTTAAATCACCCAATTCCATATCAACAACTGAATTTTATATGGACGACACAGTCAGGAAAAATATATACACTCGCCGTGCGTAAACTGGCCGGACTCGGGGGGTAGACAGCGAGTTCGTGGGCGCTATAAATCACCGGATTTAAAGCGTGGAGCACTCTAATGTCAACATTCAGGACCGCATATATAGTCTCTGAACGCACAAAAGTAAATGCGCAGAGTCGCGATGTAAACAACTTCTGGCGGCCCTGTCTGTTCGAGTGATGGCGTTGTCGCGACAGAAACAGTCGTGCGTGAAGAACCTTGAAGCCGGCTAGTTGAGAAGCGGAATATAGACGCGCGACGAGTATATTTTTTTTATATAAAAGAAACAAAAAAAAAACACGACTCCGATTTATTTCGAAAAAGAATACAAAATTGAAGTTCAAAAGAATAGACTAACTATCTACTAAAATAAAGCATTCAACACTAAACTAATTATTCAATTATTACAATCGTCTACAAAAATCATATATAAAAAATACTCTCTCTTTCTCTCTCTTCCGAAATTCACTACTCAATATCTACATTTATCTACATTTTATCTAATATTTTACAAAAATCGCCTTGAAAAACCACTTCTGCTACTGCAGATATTAGGAAAATCTTTCTCTTTAATTACTGACCTCTCAGAGGATGATTTGAGCGATGCTGTTGTTGAGAGGGATAACCGGCAGTTCCAGGAGGTCCGCGAAAATCGCGCGCGGATGAGTTTTGATTCCAGGAACGAAGGGGTGGTTGATCGCGGTTTTCCTTCGAGTCCCTCTCTCGGTTATCTCTCAACTTTTCTCTCTCCTCAATTAAAATCTCCAAGCTTTTATCCTCCTTCAATTCTTTTCTCTCTTCTTTGCGCGGTTCAGCTTCGAGTTCATCATCGCTGAATGCCAATTTCTGATTATAGTCTATAACGTCATGCGCTGCCCAGCCAGCGTCACGAGAAATATCGTCCATTTTTGTGAGGTCTTCTTCTTTAATAATGGGTCGGGTCACCATTGGTTCCTCATCCTGGGGCGGCTGCTGTCGATCCCGCTCCTGCTGTTGCCGTTGCGCGTTCGCAAAACGCTCAGGTGCATAATTAAGTCTAGGACGAGGACCTCCAGGTCCTATGTTTCCCGGAAATTGAGAGGGAAAACTACCTGGTGGGAAGTTGCCTCGATACATCTAAAATCAAAGAAAATTTTTTAAAAATAGTTTAAATAAAGAAATATAATTTTTTTTGAATGAACAAGGATACTTACAAAAGGAGGAATGAGACCTCGATAATGATGCATGTTTGGGCCGACCTGATGAGGGCCAGAGGGAAGTGGGTTCTGATTGTTTTGTGAACCGTGCGGGCCTGCCTGGCCCATGCCCATGCCTGGCGACTGGCCCAAGTTCGGCCGCCCGCCAGTGGGTCCCTCTGTGTGTCCTGGTGGGCCTCCGATGTTTATCGGGGGGCCCTGGACCCCCTGAGTACTCCCACTTCCGGGCCCAGCTGCCCCGGCTCCAGCTCCTCCTGCTGTACGACTGCCACCTTGAATCCAACTTCCTTCGGCTGAAATAACAAATCAACCTTAGTAAACTTTCCTTGCGACTTCACACCTTTACAGATTTCGAGCCAATCTCTTCCTCTCCGCTTCAAATTTATTCTCCTCTTCAACAAACTTCCAAATCAAATTATTTTTTCATATCCAAATAGTAGAAGATAAATTAACATAAACCACTCTGAATTTTCTTTAGATGTTCCTATCGTTGTTTTTCAATCTTCTTTTGGAACTTAATTTGCTAATCGAGTAGTTATTTTTTTGTGTTAGTTTTTTTTTTAGTAATATTTTTTGTATTATTTTTTTAAATATTGTTAAGTATTAATTTCATTATAGTAATTTGTTCAATAACTCGTAAGCAAGAGCAATGGCTTAGAGAATAAATTTCAGCCAATGGATAAGAAATCGGTCACAAAAGATAGTCAGAAACGTACTTTGGGGACGTAGACTGGGTCCAGGACCGTATTGTGCATTTAATTCTCGATTCTGTTGAGATTGTTGCTGTTGCTGACCTGCCATTCCACCTCCTACGTTTGCGTCAGTAAAAAAATTAAAACACAATGAACTCATTATGACAACTGATTCCGGGGAGACATTGAAAATGGAACGCGATTGCTTTCATAACGTGAATTCAAGACACAGAGCAGCAAAATAAAATGAGTAAAAAACGAGCGCTTGTTCTCATTCTGACAAAGCAGATGCACCAACCATATTCGGTTTTATTTTTGAAAATGTCACGGCACGAATGATTTTTGGCAAGCAGCGTCCTCACGAGTAACTAATTAATATAATGAAGCGTGTGTATTACGTTTTTCGGAAATCAAATAAAACAAACGAGAATCAAATGAGATATCTCAGGCAAATCTGGCTAAATTGTGTGAAATTTTTAGAATTATTGATAATTTGTAAATAAGTAGAAGTTGAGAGTTTTGCACCTAACGTAAAAAATGCAGTGTTTGTTAAAGGAAAGAATTGATGATGAAAATCGAGCAGATTTATGGACGATTTTTTTCTTGTTCGTTTGTATCAGAGAATCGCATTTGCGGGTTAATGAATGGTAGCTGCATCTGCTCAAAAACGTAAAAACCCTCGACAACACGGTACTGATAAAAATAAAATAAAACTTTAATTTAGAAAAAATTCTAAATTTCGATTTATTTGAATCTTTTAATGGAAAGAATGTAAAGTTTGTTTTAGAATAAAAGTATTACTATTCAATATAAAATTGCAATATTCAATTAAAAATGTAAAATTTTCTATGAAAATTTTCATCAAATAATTGCAGACTGACATGTCTAATTCCGATCCCTACAAAATTAAAAATATTGCGAAATAGAGAATCATTATCACCAAATTTAAACTCCAAGGCGAAAATAAGATAAAAGAAAACGAATGCAGAAACGAATTACAATTGTAACGTGAGACACGAAAGCGTAAAGGAAAATTCATTTTCTTAGGATCAGGGACCGTTACAAAACTTTCGTTTTCAGAAACAAAACGAAGTTGAAACAGACTTTCGTTTTCTAGTGGAAAACGAAATTAAATTAAAAGAGCGTTTCAATTAGAAAACGAAAGGAAACCTGCAATCTTTCGTTTTGTTTCTATAAACGAGGAAAATTTTCCAAGATTCTACTTTTACTTTTATTTTCAAATTTAAAACTACAAGAGAATTTCGTTCCCCCCCCCCCTCTAAAAACGAAACGAAAGTGAAAAAACTTTTTTTTTATAGTTTCTAAAAACCAAAGAAAATTGGTAGAGACCTTCTTTCTGTTTCAGAAAAAGAGAGAAAATCAGAAGACTTTCATTCAGTTTCTGAAACGAAAAATCAAATTTCCTTTCGTCTTTGTAACGGTCGCTCTTTAGGATGAAGCTTTTCTACTTGAAGGTGAAACTGAATCTAGCAGCTACTGGCAAGCAACGTCCCACCTGAGTGGTTGTGGGAAAGTGGCTGTTGCTGTAACAATGAGTGATGCAGAGCAGCGACCGAGATCGCATTGGATGTCATCGAGGACTGGTGGATCTGACTCTGAATGGAGACTGAAGCAGGGGGCTGTCCACTGAGACTGGGGAACTCGTGTTGGAACTGTGGGGACTGGTGGGCGAGGAAACTCAGTCCGAGGGTACCTCTTGCCCCTCTCCCGCCCCCCACGAGACTCGCATAACCGATCACTGTTGTCATGACGGGTGTACCTATTAATTACGCCGACCAATTTCGCCATCGGTGGCGCTCTTTATCCTCATCATCCAAATCACAGACCTTTCTTCACGAGCAAATAATCTACTCTCATCAAATACACACAAAAAAAAAAAAACGACACCGCAGCTTCCTGACAAGGATCAGAAACGTCTTGTGAGTCGGATGAGTGAGATGAGCCCGTAAAATTAGAGCACAAGTTTTTTAAAAGCAGTTCCAGTTTATTCCAGATCAAATTAATTTTTGGATGAATCAATGAAGATGATATAGATTATTTCAATTGTTAGAATGCGATCAAAAAACTTATCTCTCTTTTTGGTAAAGATTAAGACTAGACTTAAATCTAGAATTTTACAACACTGATTAAATTTCTTTTGGATGGAGTTTTTAGTTGTTGCCTCGTTAAGAACGCTACATTGCCAATGCAAAAGTGAATTTCTAGGCTAGAGACATGCAATATAAATTTGAAGATTTTTCTGATGTTCTCCAAGCTGGTTTTAAATCGCAAATCAGATACGGCGAGTCTACAGATCAATGCATCTTAACAGCCGGGCATTACAGTTACGATTCAAATGATTATTAATCTTCTGTTACGGAATAAAATTTGATTCTTGGCAAAGAAAGATTGCAAGCATAGTGTCGACAATATGAATTTCGGCGATTTATAAGATGGATTCAAACGTACCAACATCTCCTGGTCTGCTCATGATTGCACTCCATGTTGATTTGTTTCCCACGTCTGATGGATGAGGTGACGGAGAATTCTGTTGCCCTGGCAGTGGCAGATGCTGTGGTGTCGTTGACGCAGGAGTGGTGCCCACCGCACATTGTGATTGAGATGAATTTGTCTGGTTGAAATTCGAAAATTAGTACTCCATATTTCAATTAAAAGTTAGGTATTTAAAAATTAAAGAACTTATTTAGTTACATTAGTGTTGTCGGGGGTGTTGGCTGTTGTGGTAGTAGTACTGGGAATAGATGGTGAAACGTCTTTAGTTGTAGCCCAACCGCTTCCACCGCTGGGTACGAGACTAACAGCTGGATCGCTGCTGCTGTGTTCGCTTTTCAAACTGGGCAAATTAGCAGGTGGTCGCCGTGCCGAAGGCACCTTTCCCAAACTTTGCATTCCATGTTTGCGCGGTAATGTGCTTTTTTGTTGCTGTTGCTCCAAAGATTCTCCCTGCAATGTTGACAAAAGTTAAAAGTCAGTGAGGAGTTTAGAAAAATTTAGATCGCAGTAAAGATAAATTTTTGATACTCACCCTACTCACTCGGTACAAACTATTGATATCTAATGATTGAAACTTGGATTTTCCTTTCTCCCCCTTCGACACAATCCCCGACAGAGTAGACATGCTGTCTGCAGGCAACCATTTAGTACTACTCAGACCCAACGAACGAACCCTTTGTCTGTAACACAAAATGCAATGTCAGCACAAATAATTCTTAATAGTTTATTTTTAATAACTCGCTCTTTTGCAGATTTATATCTGATTGCTATATTCAGTTCCTTTCTGGGGTTCGTCAAAATTAAAATTATTTAAAAATCAACAAATTAACTAAACATTCCTTTTAGTACATATTTCATTCAAAGCAAAATTGCCGAGGTTGAAATTACTGAATTATTTCTTTAGGGGAAAATAAATACTTATGAATGGAATTTAAAAATCATCCAAATTTAAAAGCCTTAGAATTTGAAAGAAATATGAATTCAAAAGTATCTAAATTTAAAATCCACCAAATTTAAAATAATAAATTCTGTACAATGTAAAAAACAGATAGGAAATAAAATAAATGAATGTAAATTAATGATAAAAGTAGTTTTTTACTCGAGCATTTCTTTACACCTGAACTGACTCAAGCGTTCATCCTTGGTGAGTCATCATCTCTAAAGGATAAATCTATCGTTTTATGATACTAAATACCAAAGCTTTAAGACGTCCTTCAAGAGATAAGGTCATTAACTTCTTACTCTAGTACCTTTTTGTCAATGTTTGTCTCACTCTTTACAAAGGAGTTTTATTTATCTGATTTGCTTCGACTTATTGAAAATAGAAAGACACTATTTTTTTAAGGAAAAAGATTGCTTATGTAAAATCGATGACATTATTTAAAATAGTGTATTTAATTAAATTTATTATTTCAACAGAAAATAATTGCAAATTTATTGCCTAGATCGCAATATTAAATATAGAAGTAATGTTTTTCCCATTTGCTTTCCTACTGATCAGGTCATTAAATTGCAACAACACTGATATCCAATTCAGTGACAATTTGAAACAATGTTAGTTTGTATGCAAGAGATCTGAGGATACAAAAGCATCATATGTATATGACATTATGTTCTGGAACTCTATTTGGAATGTCAGGTAGGAAAGAAACAATAATGCACTCACATCACGTACCTTACAAGAATGAAATCGTTATTGCTTTTTTAAAAATTAGAAAGGAAAGATTTAGTTAGTTACTTAATCAAGAAAAAAATGCAAATAATATTTATTTAAATAATTTAAGAAACTCAAGTATTCTCAAGTATCCTCAAAGGTGTGTTACATATTTCTTTAGAGCTCAAAATTAACCTGAAAGCATTTTCCTACAAAGTGTTACAAATAAAAATGTAAACGAGGATAAACTGAAGAGAATTGAAGTAAGTCCTGTACATTGAAAATACTTATATACGACTAAAAGTAAATGAGTTATTTTTGCAAAAAAAAAGGAAAAAAAAACGAAAGTAAAAATTAAAATTAATAACTTTCTAAAGCTGAAATTAAAATAAAAAGTACTTGGACTTTAATTTCGGTAACTAATGCTGTTGAAAAATTAATTTAAAGACTAAATCTTGAAATTAAGCACTTGTATGAAAACAAAAATGAAGTACCTAAGTAATTCTGTAGCAATTATTATTAGCCACTCCCGAATACTATTCTCATGTTATTGGCCACTCCTTTTGTTATTAGCCTAATTCTTATTATAATCTTCATGGCATACACTCACGAGTACAGAATTTTCACAAAAATCAATTAAAAATTAGTAATTGAACTTAATTCTCTCACTCAAAATTCATTACTTCCAACCAAATGCATTAACTTTAGTTTTAGATTAAAAACGTCAATTTTTTATTTTGTTTCCTTTCGAAGCCATCTCATACAAAGTTTCAATAAAATTTTTCTCCAGTGTAAAATGTTTAGAAATAATCATTAGCGATTACAATTTCGGTATGTGTGAATTTTTATGTTATTTCCTTATGTGTACTATTTAAAGTTTAAGATAATTTTAATTGATGAACTGAGCCAAAGTAACAAAGAATAAAAAGTAGAATTAATTACTGTTTAGGCGCTTGAAGTTCTGATCATTCAAATGAATAAAATTTTTATTTGATTTGAGTTAAGAAAAAAAGTTCGTTCATTTGAATGTTCAAAACTTCATGTACATTTACTGTTTCAAGTACCAAAAAAAAAAAAATGTTAGAAAAGGATTAGTAAGACACGGAAATCATTCACATTCTCAAGGGTAAAAGTTTAACTTCCCAAGGTTAAAAATACCTAAACAATTTGAAACAATTTGCATTGAAATAATTAAGACCATCATGAAAAGGCGATTATTGCACAATTTAAGAAATACTTTCTCCGGAACCTCTGCGACATTCTTGATCCCTTTTCGCCATAATCAAAGGGATAAAAGTTAAAATTTAAAAACTACATGAAATTATATGACTTTATTTTCCAGAGAATTCAACTCTTTTTTTCTGAAAGAACTCCAAAATGAAAAAACCTAGCAAGTACCAAAGCTTTCCTTCAAACTGATCGAAAGTGACAGGAGCGTCAAAAAACCCCGAATAACATCAAAATTTTTCAACTCGATTACCAAATGAAAAAACCGTTCCTTGTTGAAATTTGCAGGAAACTTCCGTTGATATTTCGGGAAATTTAGTCGAACGTCGACGCACCGTGAAAGGTGACTTGCTCTGTAAATTGAGCGATAATGTCTCGCCACGAGTTATCTTTAACGACTCAGCAGCGCACCTCGAATCTGTCAAACTTCCTAAGCGTTTCTCTCGGAATTCCCTACGCCCAATTCACTCAAGCAAATGAAATTCCAGAATCTCCCAGGAGTCCCTGATCTCGGAACAAAAATTGGAGCGTCGCGATCCACGGGCAATAAAGCGCAAAAAAAAGTCTGCCAAGAGGGGTGCGGAGTTCGCTGGCCGACAACGGAAAACCTTTGTCCGACGACCTCGAAATTCGCGATCACAAGCGACGTCGGCTTCGCGACGGGAGAGAACGGCCTTGGATTCGAAAGCGGGTCTCACTGACTTCAATCAGACGCCGAAGACGAGAGTCCAACCCAACCCAACCCCTTTGGCTATCCGCAATGTCAAAACCCCCGAGCAAAACAATGGCTTCTCTCCCGAAAATCTCTGGCCGGGTCAAGAGATTTTTAGGAATCCCCGGGGAACAAAATTCGATCTTGACCCCGGTTTACAGGACTAACGGTACACCTCGGGACTCGGGAAACCGTCAGAAAGGAACCTGGGGGGGCTTCCACGTAAGAAAAAAGACCCGCACGGAAGCCCGGATCCTCGAAATAACTACTCACCTTGGTCCGTCCAAATGGGTAGCGAATTCACAAACGGGTTCAAATCCCAATAAAACTACTTAAAGCACGGATCGCCACGGATTACAGTTCCACTAATCACACTGCACCTGCAAGACACTCAAACTTCTTCTACTCCACAATTCGACCAAGATGGCGAATGCGCGACTTTCGGCTCTTCTTCCGCGATCAATACAATTACGTCATGCGTCCAATGAACTTGGCTCGCACAGACACTCCACTCGCTCTAATGTCCCGTCAAATCCCGAAGGATTTGGCATAAATTCGACAGGTTCGCAATGATCCTCAAGGAGGAAAATTACTTTGTGCACAGATTAGAATTCTCAAGATTTTTGCCAGGTGTTTCTTTCTTCTCCTTTGCCGAGAGAGATTTCCGATGGGATTTCCGAAAAACCGGAAGCCGGTTATGCCTGCGAGTGGAGCGTCCTAGGCAAATGCGTAGTTCGGCTTTGAACATTCCTTTCAAACTACATCAATGTCAAATTTGTAGAGGCGAAAAAGGGATTTTTGAAGAAGTTTTACATAAATTAGGAAATTTATAGCGTGCGGAATGATTTAGATAGTTGAATTTTTGGGTTTTTGGAGGACTTTTGAGAATTTAGGAAGTGAGGTTGGTTTGACTTCGATGGTCGCGTGCAGTCACGTGATTCAAAATGGCTGACGTAAACTGGTGAAACGAGTGACGTTTAGTAATTATGTAGTTGTGTTAGATTTTATAAAACCTATAAAACGAAGAGAATAAATAATAGATTGTAACATATAGACGTGCTTTAGTTTAAATAAAATACGCAGGACATTAGGCAAATATGGTAAGTATGCCTATATCGGTTTTTTTTTTTTTCGAAATAGCTGCGTTGACGTGGTTAGAGGTTATAACCTGAGTTTTGTTTACAGAGTGTCACGCTGCACACTGATGTTGGAGACATCAAAATAGAATTGTTTTGCGAAATGTGTCCCAAAACCTGTGAAGTAAATGCGAAATTTATATATATATATTTTTTCATTTACACTTCTTAAAAATTGCATTTGAATATATTGTCAATTCAAAGTTTTGCTCAAGTTACTCCAAAAGAAAATTTATTCGTGTATATTGTTTGTCAAACTTAATTGTTTACCTTTATTCACAAATAAAAGGATTTTTTATTAAGTTGAAAACATGTAGAGAAGATTTTATTGAATAATAACGTGTTTAAGGTTCAATACTTTTTTTACTCAACAAAAATATGTATAACCGTTTTTTTTTGTTTTGTTTTACAAGTGAATGAATTTTTTGAAGCTGTGAACTGAATAACTTGTTTGAAATTATTTGTGTCTTAATAAAATCAAACCTAAATTATTTTGCTTTTAGAATTTTCTGGCGCTCTGTGCAAGTGACTATTATAACAATTGTATGTTCCACCGAAATATTAAGAATTTCATGGTCCAAACTGGCGATCCAACACAAACCGGAAAAGGCGGGTCGTCAATTTGGAATCGAAAATTCGAAGACGAATTCAAAGAAGAATTAAAACACAACATCAGAGGACTCGTTTCGATGGCTAATAACGGACCAAACACAAATGGAAGTCAATTCTTTATAACTTATGCACCACAGCCTCACCTCGATTTAAAATATACGTTATTCGGAAAGTAAGTGAAGTAATCTGTGTGATACTCTCTATTCTTTTAATTTACCGACAAAATTTTTATAATTTATTCTTTTTTTAGAGTTATCGATGGAATGGACACCTTGGAACAATTGGAAAAGCTTCCTGTGAATCCTAAAAATTACAGACCCCTCTCGGAAACGAGGATAAATAGCATTACTATACACGCCAATCCTTTAGCAGGCTGACTTTTATGTTTAGCTGAAATTGACGTCATATGGTAAGGAAATTAAACAAACTTTACTTTTAGATTGCATTTACAATTGTCGCACAATTTTTTTAAATAGTTATTTTTGCTGATTTTATTGTAAAATTTCAATCATCGAGATTTTTATTCACAAAATTAGAAAATAATAAAACTATCAGATAATTAAAGTAAAACTATAAAATACAATATCTACATTTGGCCTGTGGTTTTATATTGAGTCTTTAGCCTATCGTTGTGAGGGTCGAAAGGACTTTGAAGATGTATTTCTGCTGGATATTTTTCACCCATGATTTCTACTTCATATTCTCCCGATTCTAAGAATTCGTTTGTTACGTAATCACCTTTCGGATGTCTCACATATCTGAAAAAATACAATTTCTGTAATATATATTTCCTTTTTTTTTATTTTATATTTCTTTTTTAACTTACCCTTGTCCAATGCTTTTTCCTAAAGTATAGGCATAATCACCTCGCCTTAAACTCCCGACTACTCTCCCATTTCTGTAGAGAACCTCCAATCCCCAAACGGGTATTTGACTGGAAAGTCGATAAAGAATAAAATTATCTTTAATTAATTAAACTGAGTAAAAGGAAATAATTAAAATAAAAAAAAAATACGCACACTTTGAGGTGGAATTGCGCAATTCGTTTTTTTACTCCTTTTTCTTGAAGTTCTTTCACAGCCTGGCTTCCTAAATATTTGTTATCTTTTCGACACATAAAATCGAGTCCTGCTTCAACTGGATTATCGTCTGATCTTAGATCGTAACCCCACAAAGGATATCCTATGAATGCAATTCGAAATCAATGTTTAAATTAGAAAAAATTTTCAAGACTTTGAATTTTAAAGAATAGGAAAAATTGATTAAAAATAATTGCAATAAAGGAACCTTTTTCACTCCTGAGACTGTAAAGAGATCTGAATCCAGCTAGTTTTAAACTAGATCCTCCAGCTTCTCTCAAAGAATGATATACTGCTTCACACGATTCAATTGGAATATGAAGTTGATAACCAAGTTCACCCACTTCCGTAAATCGAAAAATCCTCGATAATTTTCCATTAACTTTCAGCAATTTTGAATGTGAAAACGGTAATTCTTCCTCTGAAAGATCTGCGTCGATGAGTTTTTGCAGAATCTTACGACTAAAATAATATCAATCAAGTTTTTTGATTAGAATTAGAACTACTTCGCATTTTATTAAAATTAATTTCAGAACGATATTTTTCTAATTTTAATTATGGAACTTCATTTAATTTAAAATAAATTAAGCAGATTGAAATAAAATTATGGGAAACAATAATTTTACCTTTCTGGACCTTCGATACTGAGAATTCCAATTTGTTCAGTTGCTGTGTGTAAACTGACACTAAATTCTTTCTTTTTAATCACACTTTGCATATGGGCCCAAGTGTGATAGGCAGACATACCACTAGTTACTAAAATTGAATGTAAATTCAGGATGTATCATATAAATAATTGTCTAATAATTTCTTGAAATTTCAGAATACCATACCGATGTAAAAAGCCTTTCCCTGAAAAATTGGATCGACAACTCCACTGGATCCAGCAGAAATAGCAGTGACTGTACAATTGGCTTCAACTCCTCCTTGATCATTCAACATGCAAGTGTCTACAGTCTCGTTTATATCACAATTTGTATCCGATATGAAGAGACAATCGGCAGCTTTCTGAACTTCGGGACCACAAAGGTAAAATTTCCCAAAGTACGACAAATCGAATAAGGCTGCTTTATTTCTACAAGCAATTGCTTCCTCTTTTATCTAAAATCAAACGATCGCTGGTTAGATATTAAATTTTTTCAGAGTAAATTATAATTATAAATTTCAGAATTTTAATAATGATTTTAATTTTTATAAATTAAAAGTAGTAAAATTTTTGACTCACGATATTATGGTACTTTGAAAATCCAAAGGTATAGTCTCCTTCGAGAACAAAAACATAATTGTTTTTTTCATTTTTCGTGGAACCATAACTTCCGTAGTAATCATAAGGTTCGATCGTAATCGTCTCATTTTCTAAAAATAAGGCTGGTTTTTCCCAGCCTTGACTTTCTTCCATAACTGCTCCTTCTTTTATGAGAAGCTAAAATTGAAAAGAGAATAAATTAGAAAATGAATTTTGTTAGAATATTGAAGTAAATTATCAATTCATTACGTTGTGAAAAGGTCCAGTTGTGAAATTTCTTCCACTCAGAGGCTGATCGTGTGGAAAAACAATACTGTAATTTTTTGCGTAGGCTTCATGGGATCTTTCGTTCGCCCAAATCGCATCTTTAGTTTGCTCTGGAGTAAATCTGAAAAAAGAAGGCTTTATTCAATTTTTGAGTTTTTAGACAAAATATTTATAATTAAAAAGGGACAAAGTCGAATATTTTTTATGTTCAGTCGTACCTTCGAATATCGTATTTAAACATGTATTTTTCTGGGCGACCATTTATTATCCACTTTGTAATCTGCTCTCCACATCCTGCTCCAAACATCATACCCGCACTATTATATCCACACGAGTAAAAAAATCCTTCACATCTTGGATCTTCTCCTACAAATTTCCATAGAAATTAAACATTACAATATTTTTTTTTTATTTCAATGTGAAATGAAAATATTTGTTGACAAGTTATGAATAGCTTTCTAAAAGTTAAATTATTATTAATAAATTCAAATTGGAAATAATTAATATACCCATAATTGGTTTATGATCTGGTGTGAAGCTTTCAGGGCCGCAAACAGTAGTTCTAATTCCAGTCGTAGCCAATTTGGGAACCAACCTTGTCATTGCTTCGAGGTGGGAGTTAAAAACGTTCCAGTCTAATTCGTATAAGCTGAAGGAAAAATCTTTGGGAACCTAAAATTTGCGATGAAAACATCTTTTATTCCACGAAATTTCTCCATCAAACTGCTGATTTTATTTTAATTTTTACTCCGCATTAACTAAACGAAATTCTTGTAAAGGGTAAACATTAAGTGATTAAGAAAATTAATCATTTCGAATGTTTAGGAAAAGAGTGGCCGCAAAAATAAGCCTGAATTCGCCCATTTGTGCGCTCTCGAATTCGGGCTTCCAATCTATACTAAAAGTTAGTTTA
>JBAGKK010000074.1:31638-79242 GCA_037177015.1 Euceroptres primus
TGTCTCATAATAAACTAACTTTTAGTATAGATTGGAAGTCCGAATTCGAGGGCGCACAAATGGGCGAATTTTTCGGTAATTCTTTGTTTACTCATCAAGCTTTTAAGATTTTAATTAAAAAATTACTCACAGATTGTAAAATAATAGGATTCAATTCATATCCTCCTATGGACATCGACTCTCCTTGAAGTTTAATATAAATTTTTCCATCGTGATCTCTAATATTTGGCAAGCCTTTCACATCTTTCATAGGTTCAGTGACGATATAGGCATGTTTCATAGGTACCAGGGGAATATCTAGTCCCACCATTTTTGCAATATTTTTCGCCCAGGCTCCAGAAGCATTTAAAATGCAATTTGTTTTTATCGTTCCATGTGTAGTTTCAACTCCGATTACTTTTTTCGAACCCCATTCGGTTTTTTCTGTTAGAATTCTCGTTACTGGGCATTCTTCTATTATCTAGAATAATATAATTCATAATTCATATTCAAATATTTAATGTAAATTAATAAAATAAAATCATTCAAATGATTAAACAGAAAATAATCAATTTCGAAAATTTTCAGCTTTCTTACAAGGCAATAGAACACTAAAAAACATTACCTTGGCTCCATTTGACTTTGCTGATTGCATCAAGGAGTTAACCATCATCGCAGGATCTATTAATCCATCACTTGGCGAATAAAGAGCGCCGTGAAAACTATTTTCGTCTATCAATGGAAATAGATTTTTGGTTTCCTGAGGTGAAATTAAGTGGGAATCTATTCCGAATGCTTTGCCAAGTGTGTGGAGTCTTTTATATTCATCCATTCTCATCTGCAATGATAACAAATCAGTCATATTAAATTGATTTTTAAAAATCGTTCAATTTTCAAATTTTTTAAGCTTTTCATTAGGGGAACTTAAATTCAATTTCTAAAGTAAAATAAAATATATTAAAACCCCTAAAAAATTCTTTTAAAACTTACTTTGTCGTATGCTATAAAAAGTCCCCCATTTTTTATCCAACCTGGAGCGAGTCCAGTTTCTTCTTCTAGGCTTTCGTACACATTTCGTGATATTCGAAGTAATTCAACTTCCACGTCGTTTGGTCGCAAACTCCAAACCATTCCAGCTGTGTGCCATGTTGTCCCAGAAGTTAATTTTGATTTTTCCAAAAGAACTGCATTTTTTCCTGTTTTTGCTAAATGGTAAAGAGCGTTACATCCCGCACTACCTCCACCTGAAATATTTTTAATGTATCCTTTATTTCTATTGCGATGCATTAAACTGGAAATTTTTTAACTCACTGCTTAAAGATTTCAGTTTTGTATTTTTGAATACAAAACTTTCTTTTTGAAGAGCAAAGCTTTTATCTTATTTATTATATTTATTAATTAATTAAATTTATCTTGTGTGTTTTTCTTTTATTTAATTTATTTTTAAATTTTCATGTCTCACGTGATCAAATTCCATTTTATCTTTTAAAAAATAATTTTTGATTGCTATTTATCACCCATATCTTTTTTCTAATCGGACAGAAAGATACAATATCGTATGTCGATTAATCCAAGTTCATCTTATGTATTATGATACAAATTCTTTAGACTGATAAAAGTTATGTAATGTAGTAATAAGAAGAATAATTTTAATATTATTAAATTTACTGTACTGCGATAAAAGTTAATTATTAATAATTCAAGTACAATAAAATTATTCAATTGCAATTACATTAATTTTTCCAGGACCTTGCAGCAAAATTATGAGAAAGATTTTGTTTCTTAAATTTTTTTATTTACACTCCTAAAAGCTTTATATCTGTAGGCTAAAGAAACACTTCAATTTATTGTTTCAGATCAGAGAAGTCATTTCAAGATAAAAAAATGATATGAAGAATAAATTTACCTATAATTACAACGTCTGCTGACTCTGGTAAATCCAGAGATGGTGCAAAATTGACGGTTTCGGACGCTTTAGTTTTATTAAAAATAAACCTTTTATCAAGTTGGCCACTCCATTTGCTTAACTATAATTAAGATTAAATTAAAATCAATATTAAAATTTTATTACATTTTAAAAGATTAAACACAACTTTACATTTTGTATTCAACATTCAAGTTTTTATCGTACGCAAATAATTAATAAATAATTTTTCCTTATCTTGAATCTTTTTTCTAAATCAATAATTATTTAGATTCTTAATAAGTCAGTATAAAAAATATAGAACTAAGAATTCGAAGAAGCAGACCAGCTACAGTTTCACTAATTTTACAAAAATTCAAATAGCATGTTTTTCATTAGAGAATCTTTTTTTAATCGTGTAAAAAAATTTTAATGAATTAAAATACCTTGAATTTCGATAAACGAAACATCCTGCCCAGAGGATGTGACAGCCTCGCAGATCAACTCCAGATTGGTCAGCTGCAAACTCTGTTTTCATCTTCCTCAAACATTGTTAGTGTTTTCATCCCACTTATCAAGCACTTCTCTGTAATTGTTTATAATCCAATCCTTATCTTACTTAAAAAATTATAATTGAATTGAAATTATAATTAGACCAAAAAATTCCTTTCAGAATTCAGATTAAATATTCCTCAGAACACTCGTTTTCTCAGTGAAATAAAAAAGATACTGATACATTTTTCATCTTCGACTCATATTTAAATGCTTGAACAGAAAGATTATACTAAAAGAGGGGCCGATATCGAAGTTGTGATGCAACTGTCTATCTAGTCTTTTTTCCTCACTATTTATACCGGCTTGCAAGAATATTATAATTTTATGTAAACGCAAAGAGAACAACATGTTTGTAAACTTCTCTATCAGTAGCAATAGTACATTATTCGCCAAGTTTAAACGCAAATTTTGGTGAGAGCGTAGTTTAAATCACGAGGCGAAGCCGAGGGATTTAATCGCTCGAGCCAAAATTTTCGTTTGGACATGGCAAATACAGTGTTTTTCGTCATGAGATCGAGAAAAAGCCAAATGAAAATGCCGAAATGACGAAAAATATATTTTTTATCTACTCGAGTTTCAATTGAGTTTCTTTAAATGAAAAAGAAATTTAAATTTAAAGTACGAAATTAAAATTTTATTTTCTTAAGAAGTGGATTTATAATCCAATTCCAAGTTCTATTCTACATAATTTTATTAAATTAATTTTATTTTTATTTTAATTTAATTTCAAACATTCAATTTTATAATCTTATTCAATATAAATAAAAATATAAAGTTAAATCAGTTAACATTTGCAAAATATTTTATTCACATTTGAAGTAAAACCAATAAAAATTTGAAACAGCAATTAAAAAATGCTATTTAGTTAAAAATATGATTTTGAGTGGAGAATAAAAGTATAAATAATTTTTGAAACGAATTTGAATTAAAAAATCAAAAGTGACAGTGTGGTCCGTGGAAGTAACTTGGAAGTTTTCAGCCTGAGGATCAAATTATAAAAATTGTTACTATTAAGACTCACGCTCATTATCTGGTATCTGAGCGCAAAGCGCGTTCGTTGATCTCGAACTGCAGAACACAAAAAGCTAAGTGGATAAAAGATTCACGAATTCAAGATAAATGTATATATCTATATAGTATCGCAACTGCAACTACGTGACTGGTAAAGCAGGTTTTAAAACGAGTGTTGGTGATGTGGATTGATTGCAACCACTTGCTATATAGAGATGCACACATTCTTCAAACTTATTCCTACAAAGTCTCACACCAACAAACGCACTTACATTCTTCATTGTTCTGTCTGTCGGATGCACTACAAATTACAGTATTTGTTCCTTGCTGTCTTCTTTTTCCTTCAGGAGTGAATCACTGAAAAATAGATGTTAAAAAAACTATCCTCTAAAATCAGTTCTTAAAAAATCCTTATGAAAATGTCAAGAGTCTAAAAAACAATTAAAAATATTTAATAAAGAATTTCAATTTTTTTGTTAAATAATATTTGCAATTAATTAAATAATCCCAGCTGAGATTAAATTCGACTTTACAACTGTCTTTTTGTTATCAAGACATGAAACTGAAATGCCGAATTAGCAGTTTTAAAAGTCAAGGTTGTGAAAGCTATTTGTTCACTTAAGATTAAAGTTTTATCAACCACGCTTTTGTAAAGAAATAATACTATCGTCAGAAAACAATTTGCTTTCTTAAAAGTATTAGGAAAGCTTTAGCTTATTCTAAAAGTTCATTAAGATATGAGTCAAGATCTGAAGTTTTAGGTACTTAGACTTTATAGTTTAATTTAATGAACTTGACATGGAATTATAAGATAATAATATTGGCTTTTGTAATATTAGGTTAGCTAAATATACGAAAACGAAACTATACAAAATTTCAACGAAATAACGTGAAATCTCAAATTTACACTATCAGGTAACATTCTCACTCGTCGACACTCATTCAGCTCTATTTTTTTTTTATTTTACATTTCCGCATCTTGGAAATAATCACCAGTATCGAAAGTAGACAAAAATTAGCTCGTCGCAAAAATTATTGAAAGACTAGAAAACGTAAAACGACATATCTTAGAAAAATTGTGTACATAATTTTAAAAATATCACGACTCTAAGCGCTAGAAGTCCGATTATCACAAATTTGAATGTTTGCCTTCAGTTTTCCAAGCGAGACCTTTATGCTGGTTTAGCTGATTTTCTCAATTCACTGGTGTATCGGAGAATACTGAAAGAATAAGATTTTCAAGAAGCGAACGAAGAAGAATCGATAAATCGATAGCAAGAGTTTTCAGTACAATTCGGCAAAACCTAGGCGAGATGTTTTTATTCTTTTATTTTTTAAAGCTAAAGAGACGTGTGTTCCTCGCTGGCGAGACTATCTGTGTCGTCTGTGTCTGAATTGGTTGCAGCCTGCACTCTAGCATATTCGTCAGTGTCGATACTTTTGCAAAAATGGATTGCGTATTTTAGTTTTTGACGAAGCACAGGTTTGCAGGAATATCTTGGCATTTTTAAAAGGAAGAAGCAGGTGTAACTCTCAGGAAGAAAATGGTCTGGTGGATTGTACTTGTCCATCACCTGGAAAATAAATGATTGTGACCATAAATCAATTCCATACCTAATTAATTGAAAAATTAAATTTTGATAGGCAATTTTTATTCTTTACCTGCAAGACAAAATCTCTTCCTCGGAAATCGGCAATTGTCCGGGGCAGTCGAGTTCTTCCCCAAACAAATCGAAGGAAGAGAGACCTTTCCTGATTCGAAAATTCTTCCATCACTTCCCAGAACCACTGGATTAGAGGAGAAGTTGCTTCTATACCTGTAAAACGATTTCATGTATAAAATTGAAGGTTTCTGGTAATGGCATCCATGTAAAATAAAATCGGTTTAAAAATATAAAAATATGAACCTTTGTAAGTAGCGACTGACTTCAGTAAACTAAGAGGAATATCTGGACTACCGCACACCATTGTTTCCAACTCAGACCCACTGAATAAAGTTAGAAGAGGTACAGGAACAACCTTTGATAAACCTTCTCTCACAGCAGCAACCTGGGAGTCAAATTCGTGAAGCCTATAATTTAGAGCCAGTCTCACATACTCGTGTCTATTTTCTGGAGTTATTTTTCTATATCTGCAATGGAAAAGCAAATAAATTATGTTACATATCTTTTTGAGAATCTTCTCTCAGTTTTCATAAAATTTCATCTAGAAACTAAAATGTTCTCTTGAATCAAAATTAATAAAAAACAATATGAAGGAGATTTTTTTAAAACTATTTTTTTAAAGGTTTTTAACTACCAATATGAAAGAGATTAAATTAAATTATCACTAAAGAGGATTCGAAAATTATAGATTAAGTAAGAAATCATTGATCAAAGTCTAAAGAATCGAAAAAGACAATCTAATCTGATCTACTTGTCAAACTTTTGTTTTCCACTCAACCATCACATGATAGTAACTAACTATTGTACTAACTTGTTATTTTAACTCTGAAAACCTTTCAAAATATTTTATTTGATAAAAAAAAAAATTATCTAGGATTTTTATGATGTGAGAAAATATTTCGCTGTCATTAAGCAAATTAATTTTTGACATTCAGGATTAAGTTCATCGATAAGTACCGGGATCTAAATATTTATCTTTCATGATGAATTGTTCTTGATAAAAATTCTCCTAAAGGTTCAAATCATCTTTGATCTATTTCTCTATTTTTAATTTTATCTAAGAATCATTTCTTTAATTTACCTACCTGTGTTATCTAAAATTTTTAATCTATGATTTAATCCTATTTAAAAACATCTAATGCTTTGCTAATTGATTCTTAAAATGTCAATATTAAATAAATTAAATATTAAAGATTCCCTTCTATATATTTTAATATCCCTACAAAATAGGCATTAAAATTACCTGTTGGACAAAGGAACATCGTGACCAACAGCAGACGGAGTCGAAAAAGGCATCTCCAGACTCTGAAAGACCTTTTCATCCGGATCCATGTCTCTGATACACAACAAACCCGGAACATATCCTCTATCAACTTCAGTCAAATCTGCAGGAGTTAAAGGAATCCCTGCAAGTTGTTTCCACACTGGTTCAGCCAAGTTTAAACTTAACGGACTGCCAGTTCTTATCGCTATTCCCATCAGAATCCCCAGAAACTGGAACATGTTCATATGCAACTGTGAAGTTGCCAAAGGATTCAACAAGAAACAATCCCTGTTCGTTCCACTGTCGTCTCGACCATTAGGAGTTGGAATCAGCAGAGGCAAAGATCCATTTTGAAGTTCGTCACACATCTCTGCAATACTTTCGCTGTAACCACCTCCACAATCATCCACACTCTCCCCTAAAATAAAAAATCAATCATTCAACATTTTTTAGCAGTTTCAATTTAAGTTCACAATTATCAGATCCATATCTTACCAACAAATTTGACTTTCCAAACTCGATGTGGTAAGAAAAGAACCTCCTGAGTAAGCAAGGACATCTTTCCCATCATCTGACCAAAAACAGACTTGATTCCATCAGGACCAGCCAAGCCACCTTTACTCCTGGATCTCTTGACCTGAATCCTGTTTAATTCAATCACAGGACCATGTTGTCTATCCCTTACCATCGTTGCCTGAACCACCTTCCTAAAAGTCGCCTCTTTGATACTGTAAACTAAATTCGGAGCCAGTTTATTCAATCCCAAGTGACCAGAAGTGCTAAACATCGCAAGACTCGGACAGAGCAACTCTGAAAAATGATGTAGCAGTACAAGTCGATTATGTAAAGCAGAGAAAGGCAGATCCCTGACTAAGTCGTACTCCATGGGAGTCGCAGCAGGTAATCTGCTGTGCGTCGTCTTCGTAGTGCTCCAGGCTAGAGTATGAGCACTTCCACATGCAACTCTTGTTATCTTCTTACCCTGGAGAGCATGAACGATTCTTGGACTCTGCAAGGCGCTGGTGGTTCCGTCTCCCAATTGTCCTTCGTCATTATCTCCCCAGGTAAAGACTTCGCCTTTATCCGAACAGGCGACGCAGTGTAAGGAACCAGTTGCTATCGAGATTATTTTCTTCCCCTGGAGTGCTGCTACCTTTCTAGGTCTTCGGACATGATCATCAGTTCCATGACCAAGACGATGATAATCCCCTTTTCCCCAGGTATAGACTGCTCCGGATCTTGTCAAGGCAACAGAAAATTGACTTCCACATTCGACCTTGACGACTCCAAGTCCAGCGAGGGATTCTATTTTCACGGGAACTTTGCAACCATCGCTTCCTCCCCTTCCTAGCTTTCCATAATCCCCGTCTCCCCAACTCCAAACGTTGTCGTCGTCGGTAACACACAAGGTTTGAGCGTCTCCACTGCCGCAGGCGACATCGACAATCTTGAAGCCTTGTAGAGCTGCTACCACTTTTGGTTTAAGTTGGTCGTCGCTGTCCCCATGACCTAGGCGACCGTAACGACCTTTGCCCCAGGTGTAGAGCCAACCTGCACTCGTGATCGCTGCACTGTGATGTCCTCCACAAGCGATGTCAACTATCTCTGTTCCGAGTAAAGCGTCGATTAATTTAGGTCTATCGTATGATAATCTATTGCCATGACCAAGTTTTCCGTCGTCTCCTTCGCCCCAGGAGTAAACGTGGCCTTCGGAACTCAGAGCAAGACAATGTTTTCCACCAGAATTTACAGCAACCTTTTTGATAAAAACATGCTGAATTGACTCTAGTAAAGTTGGAACCATTACTGAATCCGTTCCTTCTATTCCGAGACGACCTACTGCTCCATATCCGGTTGAATAAACCTTCCCGTCTGCAGTGACTGCGAAAAGGGTCTGTTCTCCACCTGCTAATTGAATTGGTCTCAAAGCTGATAAGCTTTCGCAAGGCGACGGTAGTTTGACCTTTGCGCCTTCTAATCCGCCTAATTGTCCACGATGATTGTGTCCCCAGCCGTAAATCGCTCCAGAACCGTCCCACGATAAAGTCCAATCCTCGGGTCTTCTATTCAACCACTGGAGAAGCTGTTCATCGTGTTCTTGTTTGAAAATAGTGTGATTCTCGTGGTCCTTCAAGTTCTCATCTCCGTCGGTTATCATTTCGTTGATTCGTTTCGTCACCTCGACGCAGAAAGCTTTTGGTAAAACGGTCCTGTTTATAAGAGATCTGGCTACTCTTGCTGCTAGACAGTATCTTCTGAACCAGGACCACTTGTGGATCTCTGAACAACAAGGCATAGTTTCTAATTCCAAGTCACAGGCGAGGGCGACTAGGGTTTTAAAGAAGTCACTGTGCATCAATTGTTTTCCACCTCTGACAATAGGATCCTCGTATTCGTATTGCCTTAATAAAGCCTGAGGCAGAGAACCCAAGAGGCTAGAGAGTGCAGCATCTGGTCGAATACTTGGCCCACTTAGATAAACCACTTGTAGTTTCTTCAAAGCCCACATTCTCTGCTGGGCTGATAAGTTACTGAGTTGACTGCATTGGGCAAGAGTTGCTGCGAGCCTCGTTACGATGTTTTTGTCTGAATTAATCAAACTGTTGTCCAAAAGACATTCCACCAAGGCGATGGACGGTTGAGATAAAACTGCTCGGTCTGATCCCAGTTCATGAGGCGCTAGAGTTGCGATGATTGGATGAACTGTGAAGCGCCAACCCCAGCCATTTACAGAACCATCAGAAGAGAATCTCCATCTCAATTCGTCACCTTGAATCCTAATTTCCGTCGCCCACTCGCTCCATTCTCTTCCAGACTTGATAGCCACGACTCTTCCAGTTCCATCCATCAAAGTCAAGGGATCATGTCTCCTCTCAGTGGAACAGAGTCGATCAAACTCTATTCTAAGGCATTCAGCTCCAGGAATTCTGACATGACCAGTGAGAGTCGTGTCATCGATGTAAGGATGAGGCGTTTCCTGAACCACAGGCTGTGGACTATTGTTCATACAGTTTGAATTTGCTGCAGTGTCTTCCAATTCAGTGACACACAACTCCAAAAGCATATTTCCAATATGAGAATTAACTTTCCCCAAAGCTATCAAGACCGATGATATTATTTCCTTTGCCCCTTCGCAAACTCTCTGGGCGACTGCGAGTTTTAGTAAATCGACCAGCATCCTCGCATCGTCTTCAGTCAAGGTGGAAGTGAACTCATCCAATCCTGAATCTGAACCAATTCCCTCTCCGACGACCTGGGCATGGGATGTCAAGGTTGCTGCAATGACACTCATAGCACTGGCAGACATCCTCGAAGCTCTGGATGACAAACTTGCTGAGCTGGACATTGAAGGAAAGATTGCTAGGGGATATTCCTCTGATTCTGGAGTTGCTCTTGGACTCACGAGGTTCACAACCTCCGCTGCGTTTGCTGGAGCTTCTCCACCTCCCTGCGCTATTTCTCCAACATTCTGATAAACAGTGTGTCCTGTGCTGGAAGTCATCGCTCCCTCTGGTGGAGTATCAGGAAATGCTGTCTTTCCACAAGAAGTAAGAGTCACGTGACTCTGCAAAGCTGTTACTATCGCAGTCCTAGCTTGCATTATATGCAAAGCTTTAATCACATGCTGAAGGGCTTGTTGTTTAGCAATGTTGCTTTCTAAAGATAAAATTATATGAGACAAGGAAGGCCTCACGTTCTTCATAGTTGTGATCACATTTGACTCTGCTGAATCCACAACTCCTAGAATCGCCTGACCCAAAGGATCCTTTGTTGTTGGGAAAGTCACTGGTTCCTGATTACTAGAAGTTGGCTGATCAGTTAAAACCCAGGCGACACTGTGGCTAGATCCACAAGCTACTCTGTTCACCTTTGCGTCTTCTAATCCATGAACTAGAGAAGGTTTTCTATTAACAATGATCGAGCCATTTCCCTGCTGTCCATGATCATTATCTCCCCAGGCATAAACTTGACCATTGTCAGTCACTACCAAGCAATGCAAGGCGCCAACTGCCACGTGGACCACCTTCTTTCCTCGAAGTCCTTCAACAACTGTTGGTCTCCTAACATGATGATCGTTTCCATGACCAAGGCGGAAGTAGTCTCCCTTTCCCCAGGTCCAGACTTCTCCGTACTTAGTCAGAGCTAAGGAAAATTGAGCTCCACACTCGACTTGAACGACTCCTAGGCCGTTGAGTCTCTCTACTAATAAAGGAGTGTAGCATCCATCACTTCCTCCTCTTCCTAACTTACCAAAGTCTCCATCTCCCCAAGAATAAACAGATCCATCTTCAGTCAAGGCCATTGTCTGGGCGTCTCTGCTTCCACAGGCGACTTGCACCACTCTCTGTCCAACTAAAGCCTCCACTAATTTCGGTTTCAACTGAGTCGTGGTATCTCCATGTCCCAGTCTTCCATACTCTCCTAGACCCCAGGTGTAGAGTTCACCATTGCTAGCAATCGCCGCTGAGTGGCCAGATCCACAAGCTATGTCTCGAACCCTTTTCGATTTTAAGACTTCTATCAGTCTCGGTTTATCCAAAGACAAGCGGTTTCCATGACCCAGTTTCCCATCCTCACCTTCTCCCCAGGAGAAGACTTTTCCATCTTGGGTCAGCGCCAAGGCATGCTTTCCACCGGAGTGAACTGCTACCTTCTTTATCACATACTGACTCAGAAATGGAATTGGTTTTGGTTCATAGACATTATTGTTGTCACCCAGGCCGAGTCTGCCGTTTGTTCCTTCACCACAAGCATAGAGTTTTCCTTCCTGACTGACTATGAAGAGAGTTTTACTTCCTCCGGCGATATGGATTGGTTTCAGCGATGATAGGACCTCGCTGTAGATTGGAAGCTTGATCTTGGAACCTTTTAGTCCTCCCAACTGGTCCTTGTCATTCAATCCCCAGACATAGACAGCTGAATGTTGCTGGACATCCCCTGCTCGTTGCGCCATCATCTGCTCTTGAACCACTTCCCAGTCGGAAGCAAGGAACGAGACAGAGGTGGCGAGTTGATTTTCGTAGATCTTTTTTCGACCGATTATCTGCAAGGCATGGATTTTGCAGTCGATCCCTCCATTTCGACACTGTTTGATTGCTATTTCAATGCAAGGGTAGTACTCTTTCATATCTTGAAGCAAAGACACACTAGTGTCTGTATTCCTAGGTGTTATTGTTGACAGCTCTAATAAACTACTGAAAGACTCTCCAGCGTTGATTGCTATCAACGAAGGTGTGTAACTGCTATCCTGAGGGCTGATGACTATTTTCAACGACTGTACCAGAATCCCTGGCAGCATTTCTAAACGAATCCAGTGTTTCCCTTGTGATCCACAACTCTGCCAGTATTTTCCAGAACCATCCACCAAACGTGTCGCCCAGTTTTCTCTGGACGAAACACTCAGGGTTCTGATGCACTTGGACCAATCTTTAATCAAAGATGACTCAGAGAAATCCTGCCTGTGGTATCTTCCAGGTTTTCCAGCGTAAACTGCAGCCGAACCAGGTTCTGCTATTCTGTTAAACCCATGTCGATGAGATCGTTTTGTATAGAAACAGTTCTCGCAGAGATTGAAGTTCTCACAAGTCTTGCACTTGAACCTCGGTCCAGAGATTGGAGACAAGTGACAGGAATTGCAGGAGACAGCATGATGACAAGATGGAACTCTCTCCATTTCAGCTGCACATCCAGTCCAGCTACTTTGCTGTGGAAAGTCTATCGACACGTCCTTTCCATTATTAAGAATTCCAGTGACGACTCCAACGCTTTGATGATTCACTGATCCCCATTTGTACTTTGGAACAGCTACTGATGCCTTCACTCTAATTTTGTCGCCTACTTTCAAAGCTGGTGGACCTGGTAAAGTAGGTGGATGACCCAGGAGTTCTATGTGGATAAAACGAACCCAGTAGGAGTCGCCTTTGTGTTGCCAAGCCACCTGAACGTTAAGATCATGCAGACCTTCAGGGTCAATTTTAACCACCTGACCCACATCTCCATATTCAACTTCTTCATAAGTTTTACAACAACGAACTAACATTCCAGCAGTGACATTATCACGAACGTAAACAGCGTACTCATCCACTGACAAAAAATCCGTCCTTTTCATATAAGTTGGTTGTGAGATGGATCCAACATCATGAGTTGATGGCGAATCGTCCTGATCATCACTCGACGACTCTTCAGATTCAGACAAGCCATCAAGACTCGATAAAGTCTCTATGTCACTCAAAACTGTATCTGCATTCTCAAGCAACCAACCTACAACAGTTTCCGGAGTAATATTGCTTTCTGCAACACTTAGCCTTTTAATTGCAAACTCCACATTCTTTTTATGAAATCCCATCTCTGTTAGTTGGGTTACCAAAGGACTCATAGGTAAAATATTTTTCTTTCCTGATGATTTGCAATGCCTCTTTTGACTAGAACTTAGGGACACTAACGAACAGTCAGATGCTGGAGTTCCAGGTTCTGATCCGGCTCCTCGATGAATAGGAGTGTGTCTCAATTCTGATGCTAGATATTGAGAAACAGCCAAAGCTGCCGCTTCCAGTTCCTCCTGCTTGAATATAGGCTTCAAGGGTTGAGGTTTTGTAGCCCTGGATAATAATTCTTGAAGAAGAGTTGTCCGATCATCATCGTTGTCTGATGTGTAGCACTTTAAGACTCCTCTCAGCTTCGTTTGGTAGTCAATCAGAGTCTTTCCAGCGTTCAAAGCTCCAAGTTGTTGCTGCTGCATCCTCAAAACTGAGGGGTTCACAGCACCAGCAATAACTGGCATTCCTCCAGGTCGTTTGTCCATTCCACAATGACCAAGAAGTAAATTTCCCCAGGTTGACTGTAGCGGTTCTGTCATCAGCATTCTATCAAGGTGAAACTTCTCAGCAAGAGTTTTTATCCCAATGAAGGGAACTTTCTTCCTCGCTCCAGTGTCGTGCATCTGAACAATTAATTTAGAATGTTGAGCGAGTTTACAGATGGTCCCGACTTGCCCGTCGACTTCCACCAATCCTCCAATCCTTGGTCTGCTGTCCAGACCTCCAACGACGATCAGAGCTGCCATCACCGTTTGCTGAATACTCATGCTGTTCTCACCTCCATTTTCGTTCATTTGAATATGAAACAGAGGCCCATCGCTCAGAAGGTCTGATGCCAGAGATAATTTTGATGTTAAGAAAGTATTCAAAGCCATGTTCCACCCAGGAAGAGAGTGCAAAGAACGGATGAGTGAAATGAGTTCTTCTGCTAGAGTTGAACTTCTAGAAGCAGTTAAAGACACTCTACACTTATTAGCATGGAGTTCCGAGTTCACTTCAGCCTCGCACATCAAGGCCATTTGCCCAAGTAATTTGAAAGTCTTATCCAAGAAAGGAGTCATCTCTGGACTCTCAGTGGACCAAGAAGGCAGAACGATACCTAGAAGTCTAATAGCGATTATCTGCTTATGAAGATTGGGATTATTTTCTTCAACACCAATGCTCAGAAGGAAATCCACCCACGCTGGAGTACTCAGAGCTCGACAAAGTATTGGTGAATTAGCAATCGCCTTCAAAAGACCCAAGGTTGCCCAGGTTTCATGATGATCTCTTGCCAATTGAGTCTGCATACTCGAATCTGCCTTACTCGCTGTTGAAATTATCCCTCGAAGGATAGAGGCAAGGATCTTGATAGCTGAAGGCTGAACTCTGTTGGCTTCGATGCCACAGGAAAGCAGAATCACACGAAGAAGAGTCGTAGAAGCGTTTTTAAGATAAGTTGTAGGATGTAGTTCTCTAATACTTCCTTTGTCGATCTTGTTAGTATCAACAGGAGAATCGTTGTCTGAATCACTTTCCGGAGGAGTTGGTGGTTCCGCCAACTTCAGATCGTACTTTCTTTCCTTTCCCATTCGGTAAGAATTCGTAGTTCCGTTGTCCCACTTGACTCTGATCCATCCATCTTCTCCAAGTTCTCCAATAACGGTTCCTTCCCCAGGAGGTGGACCATCCTGGTCGCCCCATTTCCAGTCAACCCCTCGAATCACTCTCGTGTTGATTTTCATCAGAGCAGCTAATTCAGTCCCACTGAGTTGAATAGCCAGAGGTTTGCTTTTGTGCACAAGGTCCTCGTAAATCGTAATATTATCCTTTGTCTTCGAAAGATCACTCTGAGCTGAAGGTCCAATCTGCCTCAACAAAGTCAGAATACTCGAAAGAACTCCTGAGTTTATCAAGAGTGCGATTTCATTGGAGTGTTGATAGTTTGTCAGCATTCCTAGAATCGTCAATATGAATCTTGCTCTTGGTAATTTCCTCAACCAGGTGTAGGTTCCTTGATTCAAGCTGCTTTTCCCACTTGCTTTAGGCTTACTAGACAATTCCGCTTGGATCACATAGGCTCTTAAAGCTTGTACAGCCCAGAGAGTCACTTTCGCTTCAGCTAAAATCACCTTCAGTCTTAAATAAGGAGTTACCAACTGGATATTCTTCAAACAATGAGTTATTCCATTGCAAAGTAACTTATTCTCGTGAGTGAGGCCCAGCCAGCCATTCAATAAGGAATATTTTACCGAGGTTATCAAGTACTCTTTCTTTAGGAGTTCCTGGATTATATTCAGTCCTTCTTCTCGCATTTTCACCCGCTGAATTTGACAGTACATCGCTCTTCGAAGAGTTTCAACATCTCCGCCATCCTCGGAAACTACGAAGTTGATTATATTCGTGATCAATTCGTGGGCATCCATCACTAAAGGTTTGCGCTTCAACTTATCAGTCAGTTGTCTAATCACATTCGTAATGCTCGATATGTCTTCTAATTTCGGAGGCAAGGTTGAAGAAGGCGTTGCTTCCTTTGGTACCTTGTCTTCTGCAGATTTGCTCTTGACCTTCGCATTCTGGATAGAAGCATTGACTACATCCTCTGGTTTCGCTGGAGAATCCCGAGTCTTTCTGATATCAATAATGACAGTTTGCACAGCCTTCTTAAACTTTGGTACAGTAAACAAGAGTTTCAAATCCCTCAAGCCTTTTATCTCATCACTCGTCGCTGGTCTCACTTCGTAGAGTAGAAACCTACATTTCTCCTGGGCTGGGGCGCAAACTTCCTTGTAACTTCTATTCTGCTGTTGCTTCGTTCTTATCAAATTCCACTTTGTCTGATGAATCGTTTTAACCATGTCTGCTAAAGGTTTCGTGAGCTTGACATTTCCTTCCGCGAGTTCTTGATCAACCAAAGAGACTGTCTGATATCCAAGAGCAAGATGCTTGATAACCACAGCCATTAGGAGTCGACCGATTTCCTCAACTGGGTGATCACAGCAGAAATCAACGTGGGAAAGTAGATTGTTCGTTTTGCAAAACCTATCGACAATAGTCAAAAACGATTGAACGTAGGTATCAGTCTTATGGTTTTCTGCTAAAGCTTGAATGAAGGCAATCACCCTATCGTCTGTTAGTTTCTGCGACTCGTCTTTCGCGCAGGTGGGAACAGTTGGTTCTGTAGGAGAATTAGCAGCAGTGGAATTGTTGCTTCTGGCTTCACCTTTCTCTTCTTCGTAGGGATTCGGTGGCTGGAGAATTTGGAGCCCACCTCTGAGGAAATTAGCCTCGAGCCAGGCACCAGCTTCCTCTTCTGCTGGCTGAAGTGCCAAACTCTGTCGCATCCTGTAAGCGTGGAGACCCAAAACAAAACTCAAGGCTCTCTCCATGTCTAATAGAGAAAGACAAACATCCGTCACTTCTATTGTGAATTGCGTGGTTTCTGGCTCAGGTTGGCAATATTGCCCAACGAAACAAGAATCCATCATCCCCTGGGAGGTCTGCAAGTTAGAAATGTTCATCATCGTCGAAGTCATGTCTCTGTTTACCAGCCTGTTAAACATTTCCAAGGTGCAGGTTCCCTCGTATCGGAAATCTTGAACATCATAGACATTGTTGTTTATAACAACCCACAATCCGCCATCGCGATTATGATTCTCCAAGTCTGCCCAGCGAATCAAAGACGGTTCATCGTGGACCGATGTCTTACTTCCTTGTTGTGGAGCGATAATTCCTGGCCAGGATAAATCATCAGCATCGTCTTTCTCAATCGTTGGAGCGAGTTTGTTAAACTGGTCTAGAACGTCTAAGATCGGCGCGAGAAAATCCATCCAGTTCATGTTAAGAAGCAACATCGGATAATCTATTTGCAGCAGAATTAGACAAACGATTAATTCTGGCAAGAGGACATTTGTAATATCTCCTTTCAAGGTGGCCACAACCAGTACAAAATACTTGCTGTTTGTTCCTGCCAATTCTGTAGCAAGAGGCAGAATTTCCTTGACGTGATTGCAAATCTGACATATATACTTCTTCAGCAGAGACTCGACTCCCAGCATTTCCTGATCGTGCGGATCTTCAGTCGTCGATTTATTGATGCAGTGAAGCATCTGAGCGATCAATAAACGTTGAAACCGCAGCAAAAGGTTCAAACTAGGAGAATTATCTAATTTCTGAAACTCCTCATTTCGATTTGCCTGCTGCAAAGCTTGGAACCTGGACTGGGTGATACAAGTTCCGTTTCTAATCAACTGCTTCACGAGTTGGAAGAGCGAAATTGTCATGTTGTGTTTCTCCATATTAAATTCCTTCGCTTGTTTCACTTCTCCTGCTTTGCTAACGTTTGATGCTGATATGGAGTCTTTATTATCCGAAGTCTCGGTGATTTCAGCATTGATCGCCGCTCTAAGAGCCAACTCCAAACCTCCGTCTGCCATCAAACTAGAAACTAACAAATCCGCCATAAACTGCTGACCCTTGCTTGTATTTGATTGCTCCAGATTATTAGAATTCGGAAGAAAAGCGGAGAGCGTCTTCGCTCTTTCATTAGCAGTCGGCAGCAAAATACTCCAGCCAGTTTGCAAAACAGCCTGCGCGGCGGATTGAATCGTAGCTAGAATCCCTGGACTGCTCGCTAAATTCACACATCGTTGCTTGAGAGAATTCAAGAGAGGACTAGATCCTAAACCTATTAATTTTCCGTCAAAGTTGTGCGTTATCATTGCGAGAAGTTGAAGTCTCAACAAATTCAACGCTGAAACAATCAAGCATTCATGGTCTTGCGACGGTGGTCTTAATCCCGGAAGTCCTTCGCACGATTTACCTAAAAGCGAATCGAGATACTTGAACGTCTCTTCGCAGATGTCCACCACAAAGGCGACTCTCTGAGCTACTGACCAGGTCGAAGTCGACCAGGCAAAACTCTGAGTTGGACCACAGACTAAACCAATCACACTCTTGCTCGATAAAGCCGGACATAAGGTAGGTTCTGAAACCGTGGAGTTCAGGGAAGGATCTATTTGTCCATAATCATTTCTTCCCCATCCATAAACCAACTGATCTTCCGTCAAGATCAAGATGTGCCCACTTCCCACAGAAAGATCCTTAATCTTCTTCATCTTCAGTGCCTCTACCAACTTTGGATATCTAACATGTTCCTCGTTCGTGTGTCCCAGGCGATATCCATCTCCTTTTCCCCAGGTATAAACTTCTCCTTGAGCAGTTAACGCCGCTGAAAATTGTCCTCCACAGAAAACCTTCAGCACATTTATATCCAGTAGTTTGTCCACGATTTTTGGGATCTTTGAACCGTCCGATCCGCCTCTTCCTAGCTTTCCATAATCGCCATCACCCCAGGAAAAAACGATACCAGAAGCTGTTACACAAAGCGTCTGCGAATCACCACTTCCACAAGCAACATGCGTGACATTATGACCATTTAATGCTGTGACTAACGTCGGGACCATGATATCATCGCAGAATCCATGACCTAATCTTCCATAACTTCCTCGACCCCAGGTGAACAGTTCGCCATTGGTAGTAATCGCTGCGGAATACGTGCTTCCACAGGCGATGAAGGTCACGCCTTTGTCAGTTAAGGCTTCAATTGCAGTGGGTTCGTCGCAGGAAATACTGTCTCCGTGACCGAGTCTTCCACCATCTCCGTTTCCCCAGGAATAGACGATGTTATCCTCCGTTAGAGCGAGATAATGTTTCCCATCAGAATGCGAGGCGATCATCGTCACGACCTTGTCTGAAAAGCCGTAAACCTTCTGCGGATACTGAGTTTCTGATCCGTAATACATCATGAAGACTTTTCCACTCAAAGAGAGAATCATCAGCGCTCTTTCGGTGCAGCAAAGCTGTTTGACTCCTAATTCTGCAATGGCGTCGCAGTAGAAAGGAGAAGTCCCACTGCCGAATTTTATTCCACCCCAGGCTAAAACTTCTTGAAAGGTTGCGGTCTGATTCTTTGGAAATCCACCGGCAATGACTGGAGGGAGAAGTGGAATTGTTAATCTGCTAAGATGACACATTATTACCACTGCTGCTTTTCTTAAATCCACGGCGACAGTGTCGTCTTCTGGTAGGCGAAGGTACTTTAGAAAAACTTCACAAGGACCTGGTGTAAGGCTCTCGTCCATGCGACGAGATTTTGGGGCTGATATTGTACTCAGGCGTCGGAGAAGAGGTATTAAAGGAGCTGAACTTCCTGGTGGCATCACTCGATTGTCCTGGTTTTTGGATTTTCCGCTGAGATGAAGAAGCAGAATTACTGAGTCCAGGAGACTTGATAGGGTTCCTCTTTGGGTCGCGAGCTCCAGGAGTAAACAGAGGGCGGTGTGCTGGTCTGTTACTGGAACTGGACACCAGGATCTTCCCGTAACGACTTCTCTGCAGAATATATAAATAGATTTAATTGAAATGTAAATGGTTTTATTTGAATACGATTTTCTTACCCTGTGACAACTTGTCGCAAAAATTTTGCAGATCTCTCAACGACTTCGAGCCAAACTTGAGAGACGTTATTTTCATCGAATAAAGTGGCTTCCGGTAGAGACTGAAGAGCTTCTAAGGATTCGGTTAGCAATTCACTGCAAAAGTCTATGTCTTCACCAGAACGCCAGGCACGTCGTAGATATGCAAATGAAAAATTTAAAGCTGCTCGCGAACCAACTCGGGCGAGTCCGAGGGTTGCTTTTTCACTAGGTTTTACACTGAAAATCAATAAAAATAATTAGAATGGTTTCTAGAATAAATCTGCTAGAGGAATAAAAATAAAAATTAAACCAACAGTTTTTGTGTTTTGTTTGTAGTTCTAGGAACAAGTGCCGCATCTTTAACTTTCTGTGGTTTGTGTCGAGACAAGGCTGTAAAATATCTTCGTGCGATTACTAAACGTTGTCGTAATCTTGTTGCAGATAATGTACTATTCGCTGCTTCGTGAACCAAGCTTCGCTGTTCTTTTATTAAGGAATCTACGCAGGTGGATAAATCGCTAGGGGCTGAAATTAGAACACATTTCATAAAAATTTTTACTAGATTTTCAATTAAAAACATTCAATTTACTTAAAGGAAATCTTGAATGTAAAATTGATATTTTATAATGAATTTAGAAAGATATTTACAGGGTTGGGAAGCCCATAACCAGGAATCTATCATATTCTGAGCAGGAATGGATTTTTCTACGAGTGTTGTAACTCTTGAGGCTTCTTCTTCGTCCAGTTTTTGACAAGGAATACAATTGCAACCGCTCTGTGGCCCACAAATTCCATCACAACAAAGGCAGGAGAGAACTCTTTGGTTACAGTAATAATGCCCACTGTCACCTGGATAAGTAGTGAATAAAAATGAAAATTCACAAGTCTGAAATTATCTTCTAGTAATACTTTGTCTTTTTTACTTTACATACCTAAAATGCAAATTATTTAAAATTATTTTACAATACCGTAAGATAAAATATTATTGGTTAAAAGTTGGGGAAGTACTCGAAATGATTTTTTTTTACCTTTTCTGGCAATTACGCCTGAAGAATTGATTAAACCATCGCTGAAAAGACCAACGATCTCTCCATCCCGAACCATTTCGTTCCATAATTCTCCCAATCCATCGCGACGAAGGAACCTCTGCAAGTCCGTCTTTAGCCACTTGGCATCAAGACGGACTTCTGGTCTTACGGTTATGCTCAACTGACCACTCATTTCTCAAAAAATGCTAGATTAGGCAAGATGAAATGTTTTATTTTTTATTTTTCTATAACTTGTTAATATTGATAAAACATCAAAGATAGTAGAGAGCATAAAGAAAATTTATACTTTTATTAATAAAACAAAGACTATAAATTACTGGAATTTTTACTTTTCGACCCTAAATTTATGCAAAATGCTATAATATAAAAACTTTAAACAAATCATCATTAGCATCCTTGACACTTAAGAGTCAACCAAAATCAGCCATAAGTTTCTTAAACTTTATTTCTAACACCCTGCTACGTTTTAATTAAAACTCCAAATAATTTAACTCTTCTTTTAACTATAAAATCAAATCCAAGACAAAATTATCTAAAATCAATCTTTGTAGGTTAAGTTCTACAAATTGAGCTCAAAATTTAAAACTAAACTCAATCAAAATATTTTAAACAACGTACCTGATCATTTTGAGTCACACTTCCACTTCTCCGCCAATTATGCCTTAATTTTTCAATTCCAGAGACATTTTAATGCTTGATTGAATGACAGGAAATTAGGTGCTGAAGGTGTCGAAAGTATTTTCCCTCTTTTTCAGAGGCTTCACATCATTTCGGATTAACCACCGAATCGAGAAATAAAAAACTAACACTAATTAACACTGATAATCACAAAAATTCAACGATTTCCCAGGATATTGATTGTGAAATCGTGAAATATAAATATTTACCGACGAGAATAGCCATCAATAGACATTTCTGCACACATTTGTCAGCAGCCAATCAGAGACGAGAACTCAATTTAAAGGGCTATGTATTGCTTCGACTTTACTACTTCAGCCCGCGAAATGAAAAATTTATTTCTTTTTATTTATATTTATTAAGTAAAAATAAGTTGACAACATGTTTTCTACGATAAAAGCAATCATAAAACTACCGTTTAATTCTATTGGTGAGTCACAAAAGGTCTGATATTATTTATAATTAGCAATCTTTGCTAGTTTTTACTTTTTAGGTTAGAGTACTTAGACCGCGGATTACATGAATTGATAAAAAAAAGTAATGCCTGTCTTTTTCTTCATTAATTATTATAATTTTAAAAATTTTGGTGGGAAATGTGAATTTTATAATTTATAAAAGTTAGGTTATTGACCGATGACCACTCACATTTTTTCGATTTTTTATTTACATTTACCACATTTACATAAGAAATGCTAGTTTTGTGTTTTAATTTCTTTAATGTGATTAAACATTTGTTAATTGTAATTCATTGTTACTTGCCATTTGATAAGATTAACTTATAAAGGAATTAAAATTGAATATTATTTTTAGGATATCATGTACTATCAAAATATTCGACAAGGGTGACCCAAAACACAGTATGCGAACAATCACAAAGATTGTCACAGTTAACATTTGGTCAACCAACTCCTCAAACTCATCCTCACCTCATGAAGGAAGGAGAAGTCGTCCCAGGAATTCAACTCGCAGAATTCAAAAGCAGAAGAAGCAAATTAATGAAGAGAATTTTAACAAATAATCACACAGGAAAAAGTCCAACTCCTTCACACATTGTGGTAATTCCTTCCTCATCTACTGTCTATATGTCCGACAAAATACCCTACGTCTTTCGGCAAAACTCAGACTTCCTATACTTTACTGGTTGCCAAGAACCCGATAGTTTCCTCATTCTCACTGCCAAGGGCGATAATTTCTCTTCTACTTTATTTATGAGAAAAAAGGACCCTCACTCTGAATTATGGGATGGACCTAGAACAGGAGTAGAAGCTGCAGTTTCTTTGTTTGGAGTCGATCAAACGCTTCCAGTAGGCGAATTTGAAAGGTTTTTCGTATCGTTTATAAACGAATACAGGAAAAGTATGATTTGGTACGATACTGCGAATATTATTCAAGCCGAGTTGCACAGAAAATTAACTCAACTTATAAAAATAGCTGATAACCAGATTTTCGCCTGCCCAAAGACGATGATTCATCAGATACGATTAATTAAATCAAAAGCGGAAATTGCTTTGATGCAAAAGAGCTGTGATATTGCTTCTGAAACAATAGCAAAAACGATTAGTGTCTCGAGACCAGGAATGAGCGAACATCAGTTGTTTGCTACTGTTGATTATGAATCGAGAATGAACGGGGCTGAATTTTTAGCTTATCCACCTGTTGTGGCCGGTGGTAAAAATGCCTGTACGATTCACTATATTACGAACAATCAAATTATCAAGGATGGGGATATGGTACTTATGGATGCAGGTCAGTTTCACTTAATGAAAACATATTTTCTTTAACTTAGGTTGAAAAATAAGCAACACTTTAAAAATCTTATTTTGAGAACTTGTTTATTTTCACAGGGTGTGAATATCATGGATATTCGTCTGATATCACGAGGACGTGGCCAATTAATGGAATTTTTTCTCCACAGCAGAGGATCTTGTACGAAATTGTTCTCGAGATCCAGAAAAAAATGATACAAAAAATGAAAGAAATGCCGACCTTGGATCAAGTATTTCAGGACATGTGTTTAATGATAGGACAACGATTGCAAGAAATTAATTTAATACCGAAACATTTTGGACGAGAAAAGCTGATCGCTGCTGCTTATAATTATTGTCCTCATCATGTTAGTCATTATTTGGGAATGGACGTTCATGACACAGGAAAAATTTCAAGAGCAATTAACGTTCAACCAGGAATGGTGGTCACCGTTGAACCAGGTTTCTATTTGAATTATTATACATTTTAAATATTGTAAGTAATGGTTTTGGATTTTTCAGAATTACATCCATAAATCTTAGGAATCATTAAAATTATGATTCTTTAAATTGGATTGCTTGTTAATCGTTTAATTTTAATTGCGAAATTAGAAAAAAGGGGATATTGTGCTTACAGGAATTTACGTGAGTCCAAAAAACCAATTCGCCCCTCCGGAATTTCACAACCTTGGAATTCGGATAGAAGACGACGTGCTGATACAAGAAAAAGAACCTCTGGTTCTAAGTCGAAGGTGCCCAAAGGAAATAAAGGATGTGGAGGCCCTGGCTAAACAAAATCAGCCTTGCTAAAAGTGTATGTATATATTTCTGTACAAACTTGAATTCTGTAAGATAGAAAACTTGTAAATAAATTCTTTCTTCTTTTTACAAACAAATTCATGTATTTTTAAATATTGAGAAGTAAAATTCGAGATGTTTTCAGAAAAAATATTAATTTAAACAATAAAGAATTTAAATTGGATTACTTTTAAATTTTAAAGATTTTGTTTTAAGAATTTTAACAAAATTAATTATTTTAGTTTCAGTAGGTATTTTTCAAATTATTACGTCTTCAAATTTGAAGAATGGGATATAAAAAAATGGGATCTAAAAAAATATTCCGTATTAAAAGTCCTCTTATTACAAATTTTATTATCACAAATTAACATTCGACAATAAAATAAACTTTACCAAAATAGCTTTCAAATAATATAACAAAGAAATTTGCGTTTTGCATTTTATTCGAAGATCTCTTGAAGCGGAAAGAGGTGAATATTGTAAACCTGCAGCCAATAGAGGCTAATTAAAATTAATAATAACAATATGTAGACAAAAGCAGCTAACATGAACATGAATTGATTTAATTGTGCTCGCAATGACTTTCATTCAAAGACAGGTTGCATGAGAAATACATCAATTTTATAAACCTGTGAAAAAGTGTACAGTAGAAGCAACAGAAACAGAAGAATTGTATAAATAGAAAGCGCGACGAAGAACATTTGAGTATTGTCGAGATAATTAAAAATAATGTCTAGGTTCCTATGACTTTTGTATCATCGTAGAAAAAAATGTAATGTGTAAAGAACGAGGTTTTAGGGTTCAATTTAGATTTTTAAATTTCTTATTTTGGCATCAGCGAGCTTCAAAGTTATGAAGTTGGTTAGTTTTTTGACTCTCAATCGTGACCAAACCAGATGATCATTCAGAGCGTGAATTTGAGCTGCAGCAAGGGCGGCACTTTCAGGATATAAAACTGTTGTACAACCAAGACCTAGAGATATAAAAAAAAAAATGATTTAAAATTGAGGAAAAATGTTTTATTTACTAAAAGTCTCACATGCTCAAAGTAAAAAGCTTTTCGAAATTTCTTTAATTTAAATTTCGGTTCTTAACCAGACAGGCTTTTGGTCTTAGAAAAACGTCCTTTTACCCTAAAAGATAATTTCAACAAAAAAAACTTTTCTTTTTCTGAAATAAAAACTTACCCGAGGGAACTTTGAGTGAAGACCAAAGATCTTGTCCAACGTCTTCTGGTGCCAGAGGAGGACAGTTGATGACAGGCAGGGTCGAATTGCCAGAGAGCACTGGACCCAATCCATTGCTTCTTCCCGCTACAGCAATCAACACTACCTACAGAAAGCAAAAAGAAAATATCGATAGCTTTCAAACGAATAACAATCTGACGTCATCGTTGTATTATCAAAGCTAAAAGAAGAACCAAATGTCACTTAGGTCAGTTCTTTGATATTATTCTGATACCTTTTCGCCACTGCCTTCATAGTCTGCGAGAATTCGCAGCGTTTCTTCGGTTCCTTTGTGAGCACTACTGATTCGCAGTTGCACTCGAAGCCCCAAAGTTTTTGCATGCTTGGCTATCTTTTTACAGTGTTCCTCATCTGATAGAGATCCCATCAAAATCACGACGAGAGCACTTGGAGGCGGAACTAGGTACTCAAGTTGGTCAGATACCCACTTGAAATTTCGTTTAACAGTGTCCAAATCTTGCTGAGTTACTGTTGATAGATTTCTGTATACCTTAAAAAAAAAAAGATTAATATTAGCTTTAAAATTCGGATCGTTTTAATTTTAAAGACTTTTCAATTCGAGTTTGCAAATTTTGGAGCACTTCAAAATCGAGTTCCACAAAATTTGAGACAAATTAATGTTTAAGATATTCATCTCGACAATTAGCAATTCACATACCGATTAAATGTAAAATAATACCTGCTTGTCCTTCATAAGTCTTTTGTCTCCAGAAGGCCAGAGCCTCCAAGAGTCGCTGTCAATAATGTCAGCAACAAGGATTTCTCCATTGCAATCGATGCCGAATTCAATTTTCATGTCAATTAATGCACAATCTCTAGTGGCCCAAGCTTTTTCTAGAACCTCAAATACTGCCAACGTAGTTTCTTTCATAATATCATATTCGTCTTTTCCAATTACGACCCCATTCAATTTAAAAGCGGCAGAAACTAATTGTTGTTCAGACCACTGGGGATCGTGATTAGCGTCATCCTTGAAGAAAGTCTCCTGTAGAGGTGGATAAAATCTAAAACCCTCTGGAACACCTGGAAGAAATTGAGAATTATCATTTAAATATTTTGCAAATTAAATTTTTAGATGATTTCTAAATCCCAATATCTGGGAGTAGCAATATGTTTAACTTATCTAATATAACTTTAATTTCTGTACCTGAATTTCTTTTTAGAAAACTTCCAGTTGCCAGTCGTCTGGTTACCCACTCTATCGGAACCATTTCACATTTTTTAGCGATAAAAGCAGTTTCGCTGGCAACTTTAACGAAAGCAGTTTTAAGACCTGCTTCGTTTAGAAGCTGAAAAACTTTTGCCGTGGTGGCAGTGCTGATAGCAGCCTTTCCTTCCAACTCGTGGGATTTAACTCCATCGCCGGCTGTTATACGATCTTTGCTTTGAAGAAAACAAAGCTTAGGATGATCTACAAGTTCCAAGACTTTTTTCGTCTTTCCCTCGATGATCAGCTTTCCGAGTTTGTATTCTGAAAAAAATATCATTTTCGTCATTTCGGCATTTTCATTGGGCTTTCCTCGATGTCATGACGAAAAGCACTGTATTTGCAATGTCCAAACGAAAATTTTGGCTCGAGCGATTAAATTCCTCGGCTTCGCCTCGTGATTTAAACTAAGCCCTCGCCAAAGTTTGCGTTTAAACTTGACGAATAATGTACTATTTTGTTTAATAATGTTTAAAATCACTTCTAAATTATAATTTTAAATTGAGAATTCCATTTTAATCGTTTGGAGCCCCAGCAGGTTTGGATCTCAAATTGGAATCCTTAAAATTTCAAGTGCAGTCAAATTTGACTCCAAAATCATCTATCAAAATCTCTATCAAAAAATATCCTAAAATAATCTTCAACAAGATTATACCGTAAAATTTTAAAAATTTAATAAGAGCTTACAATATATATATGGACAATTATTTTGTTGTTACGTTACAGTTTCACACACATTTTTCGAAATAATTTTTTTGGTTATTTTTTTTGATATTCCGGTTTTAGTTTATTCAAAGGCACTAAAACACTTTTTAAAATGAGCATTCAACTGAAAAAAATTTTCAATAGAAGCCGAGAAATTGCAATTTCAAAAGCGTTGGAACGTTACAAGTTTTCGCCGAAAACGTGTAATTTTCTATTGAAAATTTTTTTCAATTGAATGCTCATTTTGAAGGGGTTTTTAGTGTCTTTGAATAAATTAAAACTCGAACATCCAAAAAAATAAACAAAACAAGTTATTTCGAAACATGTGCGTGAAACTGTAACGTAACCAACAAAAGAATTGCCCATATATAACGTGGTAAATTCAAAAAAAATTTTCTTTGCGCGAAAAAAATTCGGAAAATTTTTTGCATGTACAGTTTTTAATAAAAAACAGTATTCTGAAAACAGAAATTCAAAAAAAGATTTTTTGTTGATTTTAGAATTTTTTGAAAATTTTCAAAAATGAACTTTTTTAATTTCATTAATTGCGCATTTTTAATGTATAAATAACATTTACACTTATTATATTATGTACATTACATGTTAATTGTACATTAAAATGCGCAATTAACCAAATTCCAAAAATTTCATTTTTGAAAATTTTCCAAAAATTCTAAAATCAACAAAATTTTTTTTAAATTTCTGTTTTTAGAATATTGTTTCTTATCAAAAACTGTACATCCAAAAATTTTTCCAACTTTTTTTCGCGCATTGAATATTTTTTTTGAATTTACCAGGTTACTTAAAATTCAATTGTTCAAAACCAACAAAAAACGACCTCTTGCTATTCAAGGATCTGAAAGTAACCATCTCAAGCTTTATTTTAAGTTAAAAAAAAAAAAGGAAAAAAAGGGTCGAACTTAAAAAAAATCAAAAATATTTTTGATTTTCAAAAACGGTGGTTAAATTTTGAATTTTTCAACATTTTTTTTTATTTCATTCGTAAGATTGGGAAATAATCTATCGAAAACGTTGGGGTCAAAATTTTTTATATGCCATACATAAAAAGATATTTATATCCAAAATAGAGGCTCTGTGCGCAAAGTACAAAAATTTTACCCTCTCCACTTCGGCGAGTTTTTGACCAAACTGATCAATCTTTCTTTTTTGAAGTGACATCTAATAGGACTAAACTTTTTTGATTCCGATTGGAGAAATTCATTTTTTGGGATGGGTATATATATATATATATATATATATATATATATATATATCTGAATTTAATTGAAAAATGCAAATTAAATTCTTTTAAGTCTAAAACCCATGGATATTGGTAAAGTTTTATCTTCAAAGCTGAGACAGGATAAGTTATTTTTGGAGAAAAAAGTCTTTCCTCGAAAATCGAAGCAAAATATTGTCTAATAAAAATTCTATCATTTTGGAAAAAAATACAAAAATTGTCTAAAAATAGGGAATAGTAGAGAAAAAGCAATTAAATCATAGTTTAACAACTTACCTGCCATCTTCACTCTCTAATGTGTCTCGTGTAAATGGCGGCCGTTTGCCTCAAGTCACTTCTCTCCTCAATAGTCCCCACTTCCTTTCGTTATACTGATTTTCTTATCTCGAAGAACGCAATAGAAATCTAAAGCAACAAGTGTCAAAGATCCATTATACGCAATTCTCAAAGGAACAAATACAAATAACAAATATGTAAATTTACAAATAACTTTTTTTTTAAATTCCTGATCTCTGTTTGGGATTATTAAATAATCACTTGTCAGGAATTTAAATATAAGGATGAGCAAAATGAATTTACTGACTGATTAGACATAAACAGATACAATACAGAATTGCACCTCTCGACGATGACGAAAAATAAAATTTGACATGGGTTGGGTTGGGTCCTCCCTCCTCCCCGCACTTACCTAGGTCCAAAGCATACCAGGATCCAATGGATCATGAAAGCATACCAGGATCCAATGGATCATGAAAGCATACAAAGGGTACAAAAAATGTTTCCACCTCCATCAAAGATTAAGTATCTTCCTTTATCTTATGCCACGTCATCACAGGACCCAGACCGAAGCTGGGCCCTATTTTCCAGTCCAATCAAAGATATCCAATTAGTCAATAAATTGATTTTTATTCATCCTTTTTACATTAATCTTACAATAAAAACTCCAGAATTCAGACGAACTTATCTCTACAATTAACTCCACTTTATAAAACTATAAAATCAAGTCGAAACACGTGGTCTGATTTCCTTTCCCTTAACGTTGAACCATCAATCCTCGTGTTACTAGCTCCCGATTTTTTCAAATAGAATATTCAATTCGTTTCAGATCATCAAGCCGAAAACTTGCAAAAAGATCAAATAAAATTCCATCGATTCTAAAGTCTCATTGGCTATATTATTTCCTCATGGGAATACTAAAGAGGAGGGATTCTACACGTGGGATTCGAATCTAAAGCCGATTTTCTGGCAGTTTCCCGCCTAGATTTTCACAGGGGAAATTCTGGTGAAAAAGAACTGGTTTTCTTTTAGGTATAACAGATAAAATTTCTGATTTTCGCCATGGAAGAGATAATCTTCTCTTGTTCCAAAAAGGCAAAATTAGAGAGGAAATAAAATCTAGGAACTGTCCTTCCATTCAAAAGCGACTTTCCATTGGTCGAGTTGATCATTCATTCTCGGGAACTCGATCGAGTATTACGTACCATCCGTCTGCGGAGAGAAATAGTTTGTATAAAGATTAAGTTGCCGACAACGAATTCGAAACACGTGGTGAGTACTAAAAAAGAAAACAAAAATCGGAGCAGCTTGCTCCAAAATAAAATTAAAAGAAATAGAAATTTTTTACTTTCAAGATGCTTTCTTTTCGTATTCTTGGTGATTTTTGGGTTTGAGATTTTGTTTGAAGCACGTGAGTTGTACTTAAAAACTGTCGTTTAGATGTCAAAGGACGTCTGATATGTTCGAATGATTGATCTAATTGGTACGTATCATTTACTAAAAAATTCCAGCTCTGATTATATTTGACGCTCCAAATTAGTTCAATTAATTTCAGTTGAATATTCTAGTGCAGGCTTCCTTTTCTCATGTCTTTTTAATATTCAATATCATTTATGAAATATTCTCTGTGAAACATTTTTATACCTTAACCATTTTAATTCTTTTTTTCATTTAAATTAAATACTCGAATATTTAATAAATATTTACATAAAGTATTTAAGAATTGCGTGTTCTGTATTATAAAAAATATATTTTAATTTTGGAGTAATTTAAAACTTGAATGGAGCAAATTTCAAACCTGTTTGAATTTTAACTTTAAAACATTTGAATTTCGAGTGTCATTCATTTTAGAGCTTTGAAAACTGGAACTTCTAGTTTATTGTTAGTGCTTTGCAATTTAAACAGTAAATTATCGGGTACTTTGTAAATTAGAAGGCTTTCTACCGAAGATTAATAGAAATTGTTTCAAGATTTTAAAACTTAATTTTGAGATAAACAGGACTAGAAAATAAATATAATTTCATAGCAATTTAGACAAAAATTTCCACATAATAGTTTGATAAACTTCTCTGTTTTTTGTAATATCAAGATGAACTAACCGAGATTGGATTTCTCATCCACTAAGTCTAGATTCTAGAATTATACTTTGATACTAAAAACTAGGAATATGATATGATAGAATGGCATGCTTGACTTAAATCCTTGGACTGAATTTATACTTGCTTTGCATTTTTGATTCAGAGGCTTCCGATAAAATAGCTAATCAATTATATTCGACAGAAATTCGTCTATTTATACTTGAAAATTGAAATTTCACAAATTAAAACAATTTTTTTATTCTACTACTCCAAAATTAATCTTTAAAATAAGAACAAATTTCCATTTTTAAAGGCAATTGATTTACAATTCCAAAATTATTGTCCGTTTAAAAGTTTGTTTTCAGTTTATCAAAGATTCAGAAAATAAATATTTACGTCATTATCTTCAAAAAAATTTCAAAAATTAAATCAAATAGGAAAGTTATTAAGAAATTTGTGTTTTAGCCTTGCACAATCCAAATAGAAAATTTGAGGCAAGCAATTATTTTCTAAAGGGCAAACAAACGAAACAAATGTTTTCAATGTTGATCCCGCGTTAATCTATAGATACTATCAATGACGAAATTGATTGCAACATGCAAAGCAGGGATCCTGGGCTACAATCGTGCACAATAAATAAACAATTTCTTTAATCAATGATTAGGTCAATAGTTCATAGGAACGTGACTGATAATATGAACTGAAAGACTCTCTTGGGGGTCTTTCAATCAAAATCAAGTAAACATTCGATTTTACTTAGTGTTTCTCCACAGTACAACACAAATTCTTAATCTTTCTAATACGTTTCTGATTTTCTAATTCGTTAGTTTATAAGTTTCTCCTGATTTTCTAATTCTCTAGAGTATAAGTTGCTATTCCATTTTTGAAATCCATGTAATTGGACCAAATAAGGTCAAAACAAAACAAAAATTAATTAAACTATTTTCAATCAAAGACCTATTTGATTCTAGAAAACTTTTACTATTTTAGAATAAAATTTCTTAGTTTACAAAAAGAAATACTAATAAATGGAACTATATTTAAATTTCGAATCGCTTTTAGAAATTTATTCATTAGATTTGTCTGGCTGCAATTGCCTGTTATTATCTCCTTTTCTTAATGAATGTATCTAAGATTTCACTCAGTTTCAAGCTTATCCCATGTTCTTTGACCTTTTTAAATTTCGTCACTGACTGATTCATATCAGTTTTTCGCTACTTTGATGAAGTATTTGTTCAATATAAGAAAAGTTCTCGTGAGAAGAGAGTAAAAAATTCAGAGTTATTTGATTCTTTTAGGTAATTTGAAAATGTCTAGCGATAAGGAAACACAGAGTTGTTCAAATGGGATTTCTAGACTTTCGGTTAATACCATAAAAGTCAGGGAAAGACGCAGCAAAGGTGAAACTCGAGGGCAAAGAGGAACAGGATTGACACACGAATGTGGAGTTTTTGGGTGCATTGCTGCAGGCGATTGGCCTTCTTCAATTGATGTTGGACAAGTCGTTTGCCTTGGTAAGTTGTCTAATTTTCAAAAACAAAAATTTCCACCTAATATGTAAACTCTTGAAAAGAACCCAAGAACCCACCGACCAAATTTGGACCAACACCTTAAAATGTTTCTTTATAAAACCAAAAAGGTTCTTAGGTTCTTTTCAAAAGTTTACATATTAACTTGATTATTGGACGTTAAATAGGATTTTGAATTTGATTTCGGTGTAATTTAAATTTCTTAAATTTTAATTTCCACCTATTCCTAAAATCATCAAATATCAATTAATAAAATAATATGACCTAAAAATTGAGTTGCAGAACTTTTTCGAAACTCACAACTTCAATTTTGGATTGGAATCTTGTAATTTTAATGTCTAAATGTAAATTTAAGATGCCATAATCTTCAGATTTAAATTGCTTCTAAAATTCAGACAGAAACCCATAAAATTTCTCTCACTTATTCGTCTGAAGTTCCACAGAGATAAAAACTTAATAACTGCTATCTTGAATAAATCAAGTTAAATTATCAGCAATATACAATTACTGTGAAAAATTTCCATATTTCATCAAGGACATTCTCCGGTTTGAATATAACAAATTAAACTTGCAGTTTTAAATAATAACAAACTGCAAGTTTAATTTGTTATATTCAAACTATTTAAAGAATTACAAGAATCTTATTCTAAAGTCCATGAATAAAATTTTATGAAAAAATTATTTTTATTTTAATAAATAATTTGATTAAGAAAGAAAAAAAATTTAATAGGTTTGGTGGCACTGCAGCACAGAGGGCAGGAAAGTGCAGGGATTGTAACGAGCGAAGGAGTTTGTGCAAAATCATTCCACGTCCACAAAGGAATGGGAATGATTAACAATATATTCAATGACGATAGTATGAAAAAACTGAGAGGAAATTTAGGAATTGGTCACACAAGATATAGTACGAGCGCTGCGAGTGAAGAAGTAAATTGCCAGCCTTTTGTGGTTCACACAGCTCATGGTGCTTTGGCAGTTGCTCATAATGGAGAACTTGTAAATACAGAATCGCTGAGAAAAATGGTAATACTAATTTTTTTCTTTGGAAAATTCATTTCAGAATGAAATAAAAAGTATGCTATTTTTGGAATAGGTACTGGGGCGAGGAGTGGGTCTCTCAACATATTCGGACTCGGAATTAATCACACAAGCCTTGTGTCTAAATCCGCCTGAGGGGGAAGTAAATGGACCAGATTGGCCAGCGAGAATCAAGCATTTGATGCAATTAGCTCCTCTCTCTTATTCCCTAGTTATTATGCAAAGGGACAAGATTTATGGAGTTCGGGATCCTTATGGGAATCGGCCTCTTTGCTTAGGAAAAATTGTGCCAGTTGGAAAACTAGGCAAGTATTGAAAAACTAATTTGGTGTCGAAAAAATTAGAGATATTTGAATATCTCTGATTAAATTTAAGAACAAATATTCAAACACTGGAGAAATCGAGCTTGGCAATTTTTATATCTACTTTTTATAAATAGGAAACGATTCAGACGATGACGACGATGCTGAGGGCTGGGTGATTTCGTCAGAGTCCTGTGGATTTCTTAGCATCGGTGCAAGATACGTTCGCGAAGTTTTCCCCGGTGAGATTGTGGAATTGACACGCGAGGGAATCAAGACCATTGACATCGTTGAAAGGCCGAACAATAAACGACAAGCTTTCTGTATCTTTGAATATGTCTACTTTGCTAGAAGCGACAGTATTTTTGAAGGTAAAAGTAGTTTAAAAATAAAAATTGTTTAAAGATAAAAAAAGAAGAGGTCTTATTATATTTTTTTCGGTTAATTCTAGGTCAAATGGTCTATTCGGTTCGAATGCAATGTGGAAGAGTTCTAGCTTTAGAATCTCCCATCCAAGCTGACATTGTCAGTTCTGTTCCTGAATCTGGAACTGCTGCAGCACATGGTTATGCCAGACAGGTTCGTTTGTCTTTTTTATAACATTATAAAACTTAAAATTTAAGAATCAGATTTGCTAATTTGTCACATGACTTTTTCAGTCTCAGATTCCCTTTGCAGAAGTTCTTTGCAAAAATAGGTATGTCGGAAGGACTTTTATTCAGCCTAGCACCAGGTTGAGGCAACTAGGAGTTGCTAAGAAATTTGGAGCCTTGTCTGAAAATGTCAAGGGAAAAAAACTGATTTTGATTGATGACTCTATTGTCAGAGGAAACACTATTGGGCCAATTATTAAATTACTCCGAGACGCTGGAGCCAAGGAGGTGAGACTATTAAATTATTAAAAGTTTGTTTCTAAAATATTTGGACGACTTTCAATTTAAAAAAAAAATAATAATTTAAATGTTTCCAGAATCAAATTTGGAAGTTTTAGCTATAGTCTTTTTTTTAACCAAATTGCTACAACTTCGTCAACAGTCATTTTACTTTTCCAGGTGTTCCGGATTTTTTAACAATCAGATTTAATTTTAAAGTACATTTTAAGTTTCTCGATATCTCTGTAAATTCAAAATTAAACAAAATTTTTTCATAACGCATTCAAGGTACTAAAATATTCTCTCTTTTTTTGCAGGTTCACATTAGGATTGCATCTCCGCCTCTGAAATATCCTTGCTACATGGGGATAAATATTCCTACAAGAGAGGAATTAATCGCAAACAAACTAGACAGTGTAAAACTGGCAAAACATGTTGGTGCTGACAGTTTAACATACCTTTCAGTCGATGGTCTCGTAGAAGCTGTCAGACACGGAATGGACAATCGAGAAAGCAGTTATATTGGTCACTGCACTGCTTGTTTAACTGGAGAATATCCTGACGAATTACCAGGCGACTTAGGTTGGTGAAACTAATAAATCTCACAATCTGACCTCGTCATGTCAATCACTCAGGAACTTTCCTAATTATAAAAAAAATTAAAAAAAATTAAAAGATCTGAATCGGACTCGATTTTAAGAAACTCGCAAAGAAGCTCTTGAATGTGAATATTTATTCATTTCACCGGTTTGCTTATTGGAAACCTATCGAAAAAGTTTAAAATTGGATCGTTAGAAAATTGTCGGTATTAGATTTAAGCTTAGATTTAATGATATTCAATTTTAAACTTAATTTTAAAACATGAAGGCAGGCAAGAATATAAAAGCGAATGTTTTTAACTGTCAGGATAATTATTAAATGTAGTAATAATTAGCCTTTATTAATAATTTTAAATATAATTATTAGGATAAAAATGACTTTATTTGCAAGTTTTTTTCCATAGAGTAGGTGTCTTTTTGTACTTACTGAATTGTATACAATAGCGATAGAATTTTTTGTTAAAAAACCAGCTCGTCGTCTTGAATCATTTTATTTAAAACATAAACTCTTAAGTCTTTAAAAATTTCGGTTTAAATGATTAATTCATCTTCTTCCTCTTCCTGGCCAGTTCCACTCATATTTTTTAACTGTTCGGATAGTTCCTTCATTTTGGCCTCGCGTTTCGCTTTCTTCTGAAGCCTTTTCTCCATCGAAAAACACTCATCATTGGATAAATAGCGAGGCTTCTGATCAACCTGGATTTCGTCGGTGATCACTTCAGCTTCTTCGACTTCTGATTCGTTCACAGCTTCGAGAGGTTCGAAGTTTTCGTACATCGGCACCGAAGTATCCGTTTCCTGGACAATTCTTTCATCAGAGACTTGTAATGTGTTCGATATCTCCTGCAATAAATCATCAGTAGAAGGTGCGGTTTCTGCGTTCAGTTTAGTTATACGTTTTCTTCTGATAACATCCCTTTGGTATTTAGAATGATTTTTTCTGCGAGTGGTTTTGAGAACTTTTACAACGCCTTTGTTCCTGGATGTGCTTTTTACAGAACTGATAAAGGGTTTGCTTTCTCGGGAAGTTGATGGTTCAGGTTCGAACTGAGAATCTACAGGTTCATGGTCTTGGTAATCTTCCGAAGGTCTCTCGGCAGTATTCCTTAAAAAGCGTTCAAACTCGTTCATTTCTATGTTATTATCTGAAAGATTTTCTTGTTCTTCGTATTGACCCATTCTAAACATGAGGGGATTTTCATCGTCAGAATCAGAAACTGGCTCGATGCCTTGGGATTTTTTTTCTTTTCGAACTCTCTGTTTTTCATGGTATGCGTTCAGTGCATCGATCCTTTCAGTGCGAACACCTGCCCAAAAGGCTAGAGCTGAAATTAAAAGAAGGGAAGTTTAAAAATAAGATTGAGAATAAATTGGAAACTCTGAAATATTTCTGTAGAGGAGATGAAAGAATTTTTAAAAGCACCTTCATTTTGATACTTTGGAGGAACTCCAGCTTCCTTGATAGTTTTCATACTTGGTACAGATTCATTGTGTTCGGAATCACCTAAAACTTCTGTTCTGGGTGTAACAAAGACTCTCTGCATCTTTAAAAGCTTTCTAGTCTTTGTCATGTATTTCAGAGTCGGAGCCACTTCAAAAACTGGATCATCGACAGTGGCTGTGTTATCTTTTTCAAAGAACATGTAAGTGCCGACTGCATCTTCGAACGCTCCCTCGTAAAACTAGAAAAAGATTTGCATGTACAATTTTAAGATCTCGAAAATTTTTAAAATAGAGATATGAATTCGACTTGATATACCTTTGTTTTGTGTATTAAAATAACTGTATTATTTATCATCAGATAAAAGAATAAAATAACATGAAGAAACTGAGAAAAAGTAAACGAAAGGGATGGATAAGAAAAACTAACCTTTCCATTAACTTGCATTATAGGACTTTCAGTGTCAATTCCAATCATATCGAGTTTGAGTCTTTCATTGCCAAACATGTTTTCGGCGCAATTCGGAAATTCTACATAAACTAAAATTTCTTCTTCATCCTCCGGTAATTCCTCACCTTCAGAAACTTCACCACCACCTTCAAACATTTTGTTCTGAAATAATATGTTACTTTAATGCTTCTCTATTTTCTCAGAAAACACTGAATCTTAGAAAATTTTCTTTTTCACTAAACCGTTCTTACTTTTTTAGTTTTAACGGGTTTAACAATAAAAACGCTAAAAACAAAGATCACAACAAAGGTGCTCGTCAAACATCGTGAAACCGGTAAACTAACCTCAAAAAAAAACAACGCTCTGTTGGTAACATTGTATCTTCGCGCCATTTTATGAACATCGTCGGTAAGTTGCGAATTTTTTAAAAATAAAAGTTAATTCGTTCATTAAATTAAATTTAAATTTGAAATAATTTTGAGGTATTATACAAACATCCAATTATTTGCAAATTGAAGATTGAAAATTTGATTTCTTAATTCAATTTTTTAAATGAATTACCTAATGTAAACTAATTTTAATAAAAATTAACTGATCATCAGAACTCTTTGACTGCTTATTAATTTTTTTAAATGTAATCAACTATTATTAATGAAAATGAAGAGAAATTAGGATGTTTATTTATAATTCTTCTGTCTAATCAAATTTTTTAATCTGTCTGCATAAATTAATCTTGGTTTTTCAATTTTTTCAGCAGTAGATATTTCTATATATCCTCCCGAAATTCTAGACAAATTCTAGACGATTTCATCTAGAAAAGATTGTCAAGAATTGATCCTTTTCTAGACATCTAGATCTAGACAATTCTAAACAAAACCTAAACGAAAAAGGGTCCCAGGCAAAACAGCTTTATTAGGGTCAGTCGGACAGTCAGACCTTTCGTTTCGATGAAGGATCGGAGCGTCATAAAACCCTGAGGAGCCTAAGGGTCAGGTCAATTTTTTTGGTAACCTTGCTGGAAGCAAAAGTATTTTAAGCCTATCAGTTTAAATCCGTCAGCTATTCATAGATATCAGTTAGAATACTTCTATACTCGACGATCCGTTTGTATGCGTAGGGTATCCGTCTATCCTCGTGAATCATTATCTAATCCGTCGAATCTATCCGTTTCGATCATTATCTTTACTTGTCAAACATATTCCTGTCCATTTCGATATTTATATGCTTTAATCCTTCATTCTCTATCCGTCATTTACTCCTTGTCTATCCGCTTTTATATATTCCTATTCGTTTCCTATACTTTTCAATCCTTCATTTTCTATCCGTGATTTAATACGTGTCTATCCGCAGGCTACTTGGAATTTTTCGTCGACTGTCACGGATAGAAAATGAATCCATCCTAATCATTTTCTATCCCCGTCAATCCTCTCTTTAAAAAATGTGTTGTCTATCCATTTCAATTCATCGTTTTCAATTCGCCTTCCTATTCTTATCTATCCGCATTTATGTATTCCAGTCAAATTATACACTTATGCGTTTCAATACTTAATTTTCTATCCGTGACTTAATCCGCATCTATCCGCAGGCCAATTGGAATTTTTTCGTCACCTGTCACGGATAGAAAATTTATCCGTTTAAATAATTTTCTATGCTTCCCAATCCTCTCTTTAAAAAATGTATTGCCTATCCGTTCCAATACTTCGTTTTCAATCCGTCTTCTTACTCTTATCCTCTCTCTCAGAAATGTATTGCCTATCCGTTTTTATACATCGTTTTCAATCCGTATTCCTATCCGTAATCTATTTATTAGATTAAACCAAACTTTTACTACAAGTGGATTAAAGCGGATTAATGCGGATAGGATAACATAACTAAAGTTGGTTAGTGAAATATCCTGCTGGAATTAAAAGTATTCAAAGCCTATCAGTTTCAATCCGTCAGCTCTCCATAAATATCCGTTTGAATACTTCTTCTATACTCGGCGATCCGTTTGCATCCGTAGGGTATCCGCCTATCCTCTTAAATCATTATCTAATTCGTCGAATCTATCCGTTTCAATTATTATCTTTACGTGTTGTATGTATTCCTATTCGTTTCGATACTTATACGTTTCGATCCTTTATTATATATCCGTCATTTAATCCTTATCTATCCGCTTACATATTCCTGTCCGTTTCGATACTTATACGTTTCAATACTTCATTTACGATTTGCTATTTAATTCGTGTCTATCCGCGAGCCACTTGGAATTTTTTCGTCACTTGTCACGGATAGAAAGTTTATCAGTCCTAATCATTTTCTATTTCTCTCAATCCTCTCTCTAAAAAATGTATTGCCTATCCGTTTTAATCCATACTTTTCAATCTGCTTCCAATTCTTCTTTTTCTGTCAGATACTTACATATGCTCATCCTCATGAAACATGAATAAGAAATGTAACCGTGTTAATAAAGACGAATTGAAAACTATGGATTACAATGGATAGTTATATATATTTTGGTAAAAGGATTGGAAAGGATAGACTCTGATTGACACGGATACGTTTTCTAACAGTTATACGTGAATGAGAACATCCAAAAATCTAAGAAGCTTATAGATAGAGAAGGATAGGGAGACGGATTGAAAATTATGGATTTAAACAGAGAGGAAATATATTTTTTCGAATGAAGGATTGAAAAGGATTGATAATGACTGACACGGAAACATTTTCTATCCGCTATACATGATAGGTGCTATTCATTTTTATCGCAGAACTCCTAGCGTGATGTATTAGCTCATGCGTACTTGTGGATTTTATAGCCATAAGATTAGAATGTTATATATGTATAAAAAATATATTTATAACATAATTAGATACATAAGATATACGAAAATGAAGTCATTGAACTAAACTTTTACTACAGGTGAATTAAAGCGGATTAATGCGCGGATTGGATAAAAATAATAAAGTTTTGGTTCAAAAGATTAGTGAAAGATCTACTTTAAGGATAAAAATGGATAAACAGATAAACTTTTCACTGATAAAAAAAAAACGGATTTCACTTCACGTATTAGAAAGTATTCAAGTGGATAAGGATTTCCAAGTGTAATAACGGATAAGCAATGATTGAAAAGAATGCAAAGTGCTCATTAAGACGGATTAAAAGTTTCTATCCTTCTGAATCCATTATTTTCTATCCGTTTGAATATTTTTACTTCCAGCAGGGAAGTTTGAATTTTGAAGAGTTTATGCTTTATGGTAAGGTTAGCCAGGTAAATTTGACTTGCGAGCCAGTAGTTAGAGTTGTCTGCTCTAGAAAATTTCTATAGATTGTTGGAAGGGATAAATTAAAAGTGTCTTCTTGCCTCATTTTGATAGCATATCTGTCTATCATTGAAGCATTTTCGTATAGAATCACTATACAAGTTGTCTTTTCGTAATAACATTTATAATTTTCATTATTTTTTCAAAACTTTTATAGTGAACCCGGCATCATTTTTGTTATAATCGTTATTATTACATTTGGTGCTACATTTCAATCTAGAAATGGAAGAAATTTTTCATCCTTCCTTGAAATTCCATACACTCAACCTCCCATTGGAAAACTAAGGTAAAATTATGTTTCTATGATTTTTTTCACCATTTTTATTAAGTTTGCAAATTAATTCGGTCCCAGGCAATAGGCGTCCTTCGGATATGCCAGGATATCCTGAGGACGTCATAGGAATATCGACATTTCCACCCTTCAGGATATTCTGAAAATAACCTCAGGATGTCCCTAGGACATTCCCAGGATGTCCTGGGAAATTATTAGGATATATATCCTAACGATATCCGTTGCTGTAGGGGAAAAGCATTTTCGCCAACTTGAGAAATCTTTATAAATTTTTAAAAAGATTTGAATGAGAAGAAATTAATACATATATAAAAACTTTAATCATTTAGTTTAAAATGCTATTTATCCAAATATTTGTTTAGGGGAGAAGCGATTAAATTGGCGCATCCTTATTTACAAGAAACTATAATAGTTACATGAAAATATGTATATTTTGTGTATTTTGGCGTAATATGTAACCGATAAAAAAATTAACAATCATTTGATTGTTTAAACCTTTTTTATTACAAATAATCTGTTTTCGATACTTTTTGGTTAAGGCCACAGCCGTTGAATTGAATCGATAAATACAACTCACATTTTACATTAAAGATAGATTTTGCCTTATCGAAGATAAGGTTCAAGATTTCAACAAAATCAAAGCATGTCTCATGTTTTTGGAGCTTTTAATACCAAAAATCTTGATAAGTGGTCTTATTTAAGATCGATCTGAAGATATGTAAAAATTTAGAATGGCTATCACTTATTTTGTGTAAGGTCTCTGATGGTTTACGAATGTAAAATTTTTAATGAAGAAAAGATTATTTGATGAAAAGCGTATCTTTTTAATAGAAATTTGCAAACTAGTTTTTTAAAAATAATGAATCTCCAATTGGCATATTTATTTTATTTATTTTTGGCATTTATAACGGAATTTCACGCAGAGCCTTTGGTGAAAATATCTCAAGGGTTTCTTAATGGAACGATATTTGAAACAAGAAATGGAAGAAATGTTTCAGCATTCATTGGAATTCCCTATGGTCAACCTACGTCTGGAAATTTAAGGTAAAGTATATTTTAAAAAAGGAATAAGAGTGTTATAGTCATTAATATTATTATCAAGATTCGCGGTAGTGAATCACCACCGCAAGTATGTACAAAAAGAAATGCTACCGGCGAGAGTAAAGTTCTTTAGATTGTTGCCGTAATTCTTGACCGATTTTAATAAAATTTAAACGCCAACTGACAGTGCTAAAAAATAAGTTTCATCCTATTTGGAAGCTTCAAAATTATAAAAATTTTACTTATGAAAACCGTAAAAAATTAGTATTTCAAATCTTTGCTCCCCCCCCCCCCATACTACAGTCAATTATTCTTTCTGGTCGATTTGCATGAAAATTGGGTGACATATGCGCAACGTCATATTCTACATCAATTTTCAAAGGTTTTTGGACATCTTTTTTATTTTTAGAGATATTTACGATTTTATAGAAACTAAAAAAAAACCACATTTTCAAATAACAATCAATGTCTCTGTAAATAATGAATATATTGAAAAATCCTTAAAAATGATTCAAGATTATGATATTGCGCATATACCGTCCAATTTCCATTTAAATCGGCAAAATAGACTAGGCTGTAGCTGCATGTGAACAAAGATTTGAAGTTCTAATTTTTTTATCAGACCAGCCATTTACATATCTCCATGAATCATATCATGAATTGAAACACCAATACAATCAATGACTCCGAGTAAACATGCAAATCTTCCAACCTTAATTCTCGGCTCCTTAGTGACAACACACTCAAACAAGATAGAAGGGAAAGAAGAAAAGAGAGAAGCCCCAGACTTTGTTACCACTCAGAGAATCCATTTCTCGACTATGAGTGATTCTTAGTCGCCTAAAAAAAAAAAAAAGTTCTAATTCTTTCTGGTTTGCATGAGTGAAAGTCTTACAATTTTGAAGCTACGGACTTCCAACTTACAAAATAAATTAATGGCATCATTTTTTAGATATAATTTACAGAATTTTTAATCTGTCAACTAACGAAAAAACATTTTAAAATATTCGAGTTTTGTTAATATTAAAAAATACAAAAAACTTCAAACAAAAATTGATTTGAAGGAGGTTACATTAAGCCCAAATATCGGCAGAAATTCAAACAAATTTGGTTACTAGGAAGTCAGATTTTAGAAAGAGACAAACTTATGCACTATACACGAAGAAAAGGACAACAAATTTTAAGATATAACTATTTTCAGATTTTTGTATTACTGTGATGGCACATGTAAAATGTTGACCAAGTTGAAAAAAATCGTATACATATTACAATTCGTGAGATAAAAATAGTTTTCCAAGTGAAATATGCATCTTTTGTAAAATAAAGAAAAATATTACATATAAGATACAATCTCCTAATGGAAGAAGGAAAATTACTTTCAATAAATATATTGAAAAAAATTTCAACTCGGCAGGATTTTTACATTAAATTATTAATTAATCTTACAAAGTTATTACTTTTATTTTCAACATATTTATTGAAATTAAATCCTGCCAAGTTAAATTTTTTTTCAATATATTTATTGAATTTTTTTTAACTTGGACAACTTTTTGCATGTTCCATGTTTTTGTTGGATTATATTTATATTAATTATTTTTATAATTTGCATAATTAAATTTTTATATCTTAGTTATTTTGAATTAGATTTAGTAATCCCTTGCCAGCAAAGCCGTGGCATGGAATACTTTCAGTGAAAAAAGAGGCAAATGCCTGTCCTCAGGATTATTTTGGAATATATCTTGGAGATGAAGATTGCTTGTATTTAAATGTTTTTACACCACTGCTAGAATTTAATTGGCAGAAGTCGTCTATCAGGGTAAGGACAAAATTCTCTATATTTTTTATTTATTTTTGGAAGTGGTTTAGTAAATTTTCTAAATAAAATTTTTTAATAAATTCTGAAATCATAGAGCACCGACACATTCATTAATAATTTATTGCCTGTAATGGTGTATGTTCATGGAGGAGGTTTCAATACTGAGAGTACTAATCTGACTGCTTATTCTCCTAAATATTTGATGGACAGAGATATTGTTTTTGTGTCTATGAATTTTCGATTGGGAGTTCTTAGTTTCTTGACAACAGGAGATTCAGTATCCCCAGGAAATTTTGGATTAAAGGATCAAGTTTTGGCTCTTAAATGGGTGCAAAAAAATATTCAAGCTTTTGGTGGAGATTCAAATCGAATTACAGTTTTTGGGAATAGTGCTGGTGGTGCTTGTGTTAATCTTCTTGCACTTTCAGACTCAACTAATGGTAATTTAAAAATTTTTATAATAAAAAAATATGTATTTCAAATAATTGATATTCATTAACGAACTTCAATAAAATAATTAAGTTTGTGAAATCAGGAGGCTGATAACCAATGAAATTGATAAGGCTCTTTTACTATCAATTGTTATCTAGAAAAAATGATGACTTTTTAATTTCTGAAGATTTATTCTTTTCATGGTCACAGACATCTGATAGAATCTGATAGCTTATCAACACTGCTCAAAAATAACATTATTGATTTTTAAAAATTTTTATAAAACGGTGAAAAATATAAAGATTCTGCTAAATTATTGAAATAATTATTCCGTATCATGATTTTACAGATCTATTTCATCAATATATTATTCAAAGTGGAGTGATAATGGGTGCTTGGGGATTTCGAAATAAAACTGAATTTAAACCTATTGTTAATGAGTTAGCTAGAAAAATGGGTTGTTCAACAATTAATTCTACGGTTCTTATCAAGTGCTTACGGGAAAAAAGTGTTGAGAAAGTGGTGAACACAGCATCAAAAATTGATTTTTCTGGTTGGTTACCCTCGGATGAAATAGAATCAGATGATGCATTTTTAACTGATAATCCTCTAAATCTATTGGCACGAAATAAAATGAAGGATCTGCCATTCATAACTGGTACAACCGCAGACGAAGGACTGATGGCTACGTTATGTGAGTTTAAAAGTTTCAAAAATTGTTTTTAATTATATTTTATTTCCCTTCAATTATATTGTTTATATTTAAATTAAATTTTACAAATGTTTGTTTCAGTTTTTTATTTAAATAGAACATCAAAATCAATAATAGATTCACTCGAAAAATCGATTAATTTTGCTTCCAGTCACTATTTAAAGTCAGATACGATAAAGTTTAGAAATTTAATTAAAGATTATTATTTTAATGAAGCCAACATTTTTGAAAATCGAAGTGAGGTACATAATTCACAATTTGTATCAATATTTTTGAATTTATCCTTATATTCTTGATAACATAATTAATATTGATTTTCTTATCAATAAATTATTCATTATAAACATAAAATTTATAACTTTTAGCTTCTGAGAAATTTTACGATATTTGCAAGTGACAGTGGATTTTTTTATCCACAAATGATTTTATTCGACAAGATGGCAAAAACAGCAAAAAACCCTTTCTTCTTCTACTCCTTCGGCTATCGAGGAAATACGACTTTGCTTTCGATGCAGTTAAATGTAACTGAAAATTTTGGTGTTTTTCATGCCGAAGAACTTTTATATCTTTTTCCCAAAGGAACTCCAAAAAACGCTTTTACTAAAACAGATGAAAGGATCATTGATTTAATGGTAGATTTGTGGACATCGTTTGCAAAAAAGGGGTACTTCTGGATAATTTATAGAGAAACAAAAATATCATAAAAATTACATTTTCGTTTGTTTATAATAGTTCTATATAGAATTATTTGTACTTAATCCAATTTTTTAAAAATTGTACACATTTTTTATATATTCCTTGATTTAAATTTAATTGAAATGTTTTTTTTTCTAGGAAACCTACTTCTTATCAGTTGGATGATCCTAATTCCTGGCAGCCATTTAGTGAAAACGGCAACTTTCTTCAGATTGGTAGTCTTAAAAATAATACTGATCCATCGGTAACACTTGAGCAAGATTTCTTTGGTGATCGCATGAACTTTTGGAAAAAAAATTTTCCTATGTTGTAAAATGTATTGATTCATTGGAAATAAAGAATTTTTTGATATGGAAGGCTATTATTATGCGATTAGGGGTAACTTGAAAAAAATGATGGACTCGATATGTCTGGAGATAAGATTTTCGTTCATAACCTAACCTTTCCACATTTATATACATATTATTTATATTATTGAATTTTTTTGCTTTTACCCACTCGTTAGGGTAAACGGTAAACAAAAATCAGGGTAAAAATAACACTTCGTTTTTCTTGTGAAATTTTCAATAATGTACAATAATGCGTGAAAATTACAGATGAGAAATAAGACTTTTCCACGGAAGGATAAAAATAATAGGTTTATATTAACGCTTTCTTTAGAATAAAGGGTATGAATTCAGGGATTTATTCGCACAACACAAGGCTATTTTTTTTGTTTTTTGTTTGTTTGTTAAATTGCGCGTGTACTTTCTGCTTACCGACTACAAATATTATTATAATAAAGGAAACAAAGATTATGAAACTCTTCTTTCAAAATAAAAAACTTTATTTTATATTATTATAAATAGTGATGCATATTCAAGCGAGATATCTCGTCTTTCAAGATCTTGTCTCGATGTTGTCTTGGCAAGAATTTTAAAAAAATTATTGAATGGCACTAATCTATATGTTACCATGGTTACCTAAACATTTTCACCCTACTTCGTGTTGTTAAAAGCAAGACTTCCCGAAAAAAACATAAAAAACATTTGACTATTCAAGAATCTTGATTAGAAAAATATTCTCGAAACTTGCTCAAAGGACTAAAAAGAAGTCAAATTTTGCTTTAGGGATTAAAATTTCTTGCACACTGAAAAAAAGAATTCTTAAATTCAACTAAATGCATTTTTTCGATTCCATTACTTTTGTGCCAAAGAACTTTTTACTTAATTTAATAATTATTTATTAATTTTTTGAAGATAACAATAAATTCTTGCCTTGATTCAAAGATATAATTTTTCTTCTTTTTTTTGAAATATTTATTTAACTTAAACGGAGTTTACTTAAGTTATATGTATAAAAAGGTTATTTATTTGATATAAAGAGTAGTACGATATATCAATGAAACATTTTTGTAGGTGAATAAAAAATTAAATATTTTCTTACATGAATATTAATTTCTTTAGTTAAAAGAAATTTTTTTCTCAAAATGAGATTTTTCAGATATTTTAGCAGCCTCTAATTTCTGAGTTGTTAATAAAGTGATTACAGTTATCGTGATTGTGCATTAAAAGTGCAAAGGTTAGAAGTTCGAGCGATTTGTTATTATCTCATGAAAATGGTCTTTCAGCTCTTTCAGTAAGGAATCTAAAAGCTTTATTTAAGACGTAAAATTTCATATGTTTTGTCATTTTTATTCCTTTTTTATTTCAGAATTTTTCTATAAGATATCTCGATGAAGGTGCAATCCGTATTGAAATTAATTATTTTATATTATTTTTATTTCAAATTTTTACAAGCAGAACTTTTAGTGAAAATATCTCAAGGGTTTCTTATCGGAACTACATTTGGAACAAGAAACAGTAGAAATATTTCTGCCTTCCTTGGAATTCCCTATGCACAGCCTCCAGTTGGAGAATTCAGGTAGTAAAAAAATTATAACCAAATAAATAATATTCGAAAATAGTAAAAAATATTATTATTAACAGAATTTTGATGAATAAATGTACAGAAAACGTCGTTTTGTATTTATTATATGTACCTATATCTATTATTTAATATTAGATTTAGCAATCCTGTGCCAAAAAAATCTTGGGATGGAATACGTTCTGCTAAGAAGGAATCAAATGTCTGCGCTCAGATGTCTCATGAAAATATCAAAGGCGACGAAGATTGCTTGTATTTGAATGTCTACACGCCAGTTTTAGAATTTAATTCATCGATAGTAAGATTGAGAAATTCTGCCAAGATTTATTTATACAAATAATTAATTTATATTTCACATAAATTACTTTTTAAATGATTTTCTTGTAATTGTTAAAAAATTAATTTATTTTTGGACTACACATAGAAATTCAGTTATTTATACAGAATAAAAAATTTTAATTTTATTAATTTTTAAAAACAGGTCAACAATAAATTACTTGCAGTAATGGTATGGATTCATGGAGGAGGATTTCAGGTTGGAAGCAGCAGCCCTACTTCTTACGGTCCAAAATATCTTTTAGACAAGGACATAGTTCTCGTTTCTATGAATTATCGTTTGGGAATTTTTGGATTTCTCAGCACAGGAGATGAAATTGCTCCTGGAAATTTTGGATTAAAAGATCAAGTACTTGCTCTGAAATGGGTTCAGCAAAATATTAAAAATTTTGGTGGCGATCCAAATCGAGTAACAATTTTTGGAGCAAGTGCAGGTGGTGCTTCTGTCAATCTGCATGCTCTATCAAATGCCACTAATGGTAGGCATAATCTATCAAAATTCAATTTAAATTATTGGAATAGTTCCATCATTTCAAATTTTTAACATACACTCAGAAAAAAGTTTGTTTGAGTCAAAGAAAAAAGTTTCTTTGATATCATATTATTGAAAGAAACAAATTTTTTGTTTCAATTAACAAAACATTTATTTCATTTTAATATATGAAA
>JBAGKK010000075.1:73221-85482 GCA_037177015.1 Euceroptres primus
TTTACATGAGAGAAATCACGCAAAAACGAAAAATCTGCATAACTTTTTCAATTTTTATTCGAATCATTCTATCTCCGAGAATAAAAATTTGCATGGATGCTTGAAATATCTTCATAGTCAAAAACTCAAAATTTTGGAAAATCACAAAGTGGTGGCCATCTAAATGAGCTCAAAAATGCTATTTCCTAAAGTTACTAACAAAGGGTAACCAAAAATCGTGGAAAAATTAAATAATTTATTCTCAAGCGAATAAAAGATCTCAAAATTCAAAATTTTTTAAAAATACAGAATGACGGTTAATTCAAAACCCAAAAAATACTTTTTTCTCACAGTTTTCAACGTATTACTTTTAAACTTTGGGAAAACAAACTGTTTGGCTTCAGAAATTACTTGATAATTTCAAAAATCTAAAATTTAAAAAAAATACAAAATGGCGACCAATTCAAAATTAAAAAATAGCTCATTTTTACAGTTTTCAACGACATACTTTGAAACTTCGTGAAAACAAAGTGTTTGGCTTCAGAAACTACACTGTTCTCGCGATTTATGGCGGGTTTCAGGTATGGCCTGAATGGCCTTCGAATAAAATCAAGCGTCTCTCAAACGTAAACAGTCAAGACCGTATGAACTATTTGTGTTTGATTTTTGTCACGAGTGAAAAATATTTTTTAAATATAAGTTTAATTTAACGTTTACTTTAATTTTAGGTTTTATTTAGTTATTATTTATTAATTATTATACATGACGCTTAACCGAAACACTGAAAGCGAACTGAAACGAAGTGACGAAATTATCCGATATCGGGCTTTGTGGTAACAGTACTGCGAAACTCCACTGAGCTCCCAGCTTCGCTCTCTCGTCCCCTTGGACTCCTCACCATCGGCGAAAATTCGTGGAACGAATTATGTCAAGGCGAATTCTATCGCGAGAGCAGTGTACTTGATGATTTTAATAATCCAAAATATTGAAAAAAAAACAAAATGGTAGCCAATTCAAAATTAAAAAAAAAGCTTATCCGACAAGATGGAAGCTGAATAAAATCATATCGTAACTCTATCATCATTAATAATAATAGTCAAGGCACTGAATAAATAATTTTTTTTTATTTAGATGTAAGTATTACGTTCTTCTTGTATTTTTCATTAAACGGATACGATTCAAAAATATGAAAATAAATCTCTTCCTTATTTTCCCGAATTATCTTATAGGTTCCGAATCAAAATTTTTTTTTTTGTTGATAAAGTTAAAAACTGTAGTAATAAGCTTTCTTCAATTTTGAATTAGCCGTCATTTTGGATTTTTTCAATATTTTGGATTTTTGAGATTATCAAGTAATCTCTGAAGCCAAACTGTTTGTTTTTACGAAGTTTCAAAGTATTTCGTTGAAAAATGTAAAAATGAGATGTTTTAAATTTTAAATCGGCCGCCACTTTTCCCCGATTTCGCCAAAGACTGAAGTTGGGACAAAAAAGTTGTAAAATTTCAATAACGTTATTTATAGAAAAATATTTAAAATCAGTCTACATTACATTTTAATCGATTTTTTTAGAATACATAGGAATATTAATTTCTATATTTTATCAGATTAATTTTTCAGAGTTTTCGCTTTATCCGGCAAGATGAAAGCTAAATAAAATCATATCGAAACAATATTATTATTAATAATAATAGTCAAGGCACTGAATAAATATTTTTTTTTCATTTAGATGTAAGTATTAGGTTTTTCTTGTATTTTTCATTAAACGGATACGATTCAAAAATATGAAAATAAATCTCTCCCTTATTTTCTCGAATTATCTTATAGGTTCCGAATCAACATTTTTTTTTTTTTGATAAAGTTGAAAACTGTAGTAATAAGCTTTCTTCAATTTTTAATTGGCCGCCATTTTGGATTTTTTCAAAATTTTGGATTTTGAGATCTTGCATTCGCTTGAGAAAAAATTATTAAATTTTTCCATAATTTTTGGCCACCATTTTGTTTTTTTTCAATATTTTGGATTTTTTAAATTATCAAGTAATCTCTGAAGCCAAACAGGTTATTTTTTGCGAATTTTCAAAGTATTTCGTTGAAAAATGTAAAAATGAGATGTTTTAAATTTCAAATCGGCCGCCATTTCGCATTTTTTTTTAATTGTGGATTTTAAAATGTATCAAGTAATTTCTGAAGCCACACATTTCCTTTTCCCGAAGTTTAAAAGTATTACGTTGGAAAGTATTGCGGGAAAAAGGTATTTTTGGAGTTTTAATTAGCCACTATTTCGTGTTTTTTCTAAATCTTGGATTTTGAGATCTTGCATTCGCTTGAGAAAAAATTAATAAATATTTCCACAATTTTTGGACACCATTTTGCTTTTTTTTCTTCAATATTTTGGATTGTTGAAATTATCAAGAAGTTTCTGAAGCCAAACGGTTTGTTTTTACGAAGTTTCAAAGTATTTCGTTGAAAAATGTAAAAATGAGATTTTTAAAATTTTAAATCGTTTGACATTTTGTATTTTTTTTTAATTTTGTATTTTAAAATTTTTGTCAAGTAATTTCTGAAGCCAAATATTTCGTTCTCCCGAAGTTTAAAAATATTACGTTGAAAAGTATTACGGGAAAAAGGTATTTTTGGAGTTTTAATTAGCCGTCATTTTCTATTTTTTAAAAATTTTGGATTTTTAGATCGCTTGAGAAAAAATTAATTTGGACGACTAAGAACCATTCGCAATCGAAAAATGAATTTTCTGAACAGTATCAAAGTCTGGGGCTTAATGTAAATTGTTCCACAATTTTTGGCCACCATTTTGTTTTTTTCTCTCAATATTTTGGATTGTTGAAATTATCAAGTAGTTTCTGAAGCCAAACAAAATCTTTTTACGAAGTTTCAAAGTATTTCGTTAAAAAATGTAAAAATGAGCTTTTTTAATTTTAAATTGGCCACCATTTTGTATTTTTTTTTAATTTTGGATTTTAAAATTGATCAAGTAATTTCTGAAGCCAAAGATTTTGTTCTCCCCAAGTTTTGTATTTTTGTATTGTATTTTGTATTTGTGTTTGTTTTGTATTTGTATTTTGTATTTTTTCTAAATCTTGGATTTTGAGATCTTGCATTCGCTTGAGAAAAAATTAATAAATTTTTCCACAATTTTTGGCCACCATTTTTTTTTTCTCAATATTTTGGATTGTTGAAATTATCAAGAAGTTTCTGAAGCCAAACAGTTTGTTTTTATGAAGATTCAAAGTATTTCGTTGAAAAATGTAAAAGTGAGATTTTTAAATTTCAAATCAGCCGCCATTTCGTATTTTTTTTTTTTAATTGTGGATTTTAAAATGTATCAAGTAATTTCTGAAGCCAAACATTTCGTTTTCCCGAAGTTTAAAAGTATTACGTTGAAAAGTATCACGGAAAAAAAGGTATTTTTGGAGTTTTAATTAACCGCCATTTTGTATTTTTTCAACATTTTCGATTTTGAGATCTTGCATTCGCTTGAGAAAAAATTAATAAATTTTTCCACAATTTTTTGCCACAGTTTTTTTTTCAATATTTCGGATTTTTAAAATTAGCAAGAAGTTTCTGAAGCCAAACACTTCGATTTTACGAAGTTTCAAAGTCTTTCGTCGAAAAATGTAAAAATGAGCTTTTTTTAATTTTAAATTGGCCGCCATTTTGTAATTTTATTTAATTTTGGATTTTCAAATGTATCAAGTAATTTCTGAAGCAAAACATTTTGTTCTCCCCAAGTTTTGTATTTTTGAATTGTATTTTGTATTTGTGTTTGTATTTTGTATTTTTTCTAAATCTTGGATTATGAGATCATGCATTCGCTTGAGAATAAATTATTAAATTTTTTCACAATTTTCACCCTTTGTTAATAACTTTAAGAAATAGCATTTTTGGGCCCTTTTAGACAGCCGCCATTTTGTGATTTTGAAAAATTTTGAGTTTTTGACTATGAAGATATGTTAAACATCCCATGCAAATTTTTGTCCACAGAGATAGAATTATCCGAATAAAAATTGAAAAAGTTATGCAGATTTTTTGTTTTTGCATGATTTCTCCCATGTAAATCCCATAGTAAATTTCAAGGCCCATGTTTGGTGGGTAAATATTAACCGATTTAGCTAAAATTTGCGATACTTTCTTTTTTTGGGCATGCGAACAAATTTCAGTGGGAGCAAACGAAAGGATGGAAGGGCAGATTAAACAGATCTTTGGAGACTCAACCCGTCCTTCAATTTGGAAGAATATGTTCTCTCCTCGTATGGTTCCGCCATTATCTGTTCATCGTTCGTCCCTGTTCATCCTTCCTCCTATCGGCTCGAAGCACGAATGAGGATGGACAAACAACGTGCACCCTCTATCAAAATATATATCACAGAGAACTCAGATTCTTCGTGTCCGAAAAGGGGTCTGAAGAGGCTCTCGAGATGCCGCTTCCCAGAATTAAGATCATTTTCCCATGGACCCACTGCAAAAACTGGAATTCTTTCTTTCCTAAGAGCAGTGAACATACCTCTTCATATGTTCGTTATAAAATAATCGTGTTCAGATTCGAAACTAATTGTACAGTTTCAAGTTGGCGTAAAATGCACAAGTAGATTTTTAAGTAAAATAAAATTAAAACAAAAGTGCTTTTAAAAAGATAATTTAAATTAAAAGAATTGATTCTGAAATTAAGGTACCTTTTTCCAATTAGAAAATTAAGGGAACGATATTTCATTACCAATTTTCATTGATCCATTTTATCATTAATTAAACTTGTAATTAATAACTGTACGTAATTATAATTATAACTGTACGTCTAATTTTCGATAAATTTATAAAAATTTATAAGGAACAGTGAAACTGGATCCAAATTCAATTTCCAAATTTATAAAAATTTATAAGGAAAAGTGAAACTGGATCCAAATTTCAACATGCAGAATATAAAAGTTCGACATTTGGTCAGGGAGTTGCAAGGATTTGATTTGTGTACTCTACATCCATTACCATGCATTTTTCACATTATTGTACATTTCTATATACAAAAAGTCATATGAGAGGCAGATGGCACCAGAATAAAAAAATCGAGATACCATTCTGCAATAAAAGGGTTAAACGGTGTCAGAGTCATTGAATAAATGCATATTTTGATTCATGAGGAGTATTGGGGACAATTGAAGGGAAAACATACCGCGTTGGCATAAACGGGATCGAGATCAAAAGAATATCAAAGCGGCCTTTTCTTTATTTGTGGAAGCTATTTTTTTGCAATTACTGCCAAGTTGAGGTTATTTACGGAAGTTATTATAGCATTGAAGGCCTGAAACTTATTTTTGCACTCATTACACTGTAAATAATTTCGCATCAGTATTTCATTTTTTAAAATTATTAATGTAATTTTACATTATCACTCATTTTATCGCATCAGTATTCCATTTTTTACATTATTAATATTCTAAAATGTTACTGCAATTTTCATCGAAAGATGTTAATAATCCGTTAAACGAAACTTGAGTTATTCCAATATTTCAGCAATAATTACAGAAAACTGATAAAGTAAATAAAGATATAAGTTAAGGTTTAAATAAGAAAGCAGGCTAATGTAAAAATGCAAAATTCCAAATTTCTAAATTCTATATTCTAATTTTGTTCATTCGCTTTCCCGGAACTACAATAACCATTGAATAATTGGATAGTACACGATGCTTGGGTCAAAAGGGTAATACTGAAGTCCAATCGGAGATTAAATTGTCAACGGGTAAATTAATGATGACTCTCTTGCATAATGCATCAGCGGACGGAAATTTAGAAAGAGTGAAGTGACATTCAAAGTACAAAACCTTCATCAGCAGATATACACTGGATTTGAAAGAAGTTACTCATTTACTTATATAAAATCTGGAGCTAACGTAAATGCTCCAGATGCGCTAGATTCTTTTACGCGAAAGAGAAACGCCTAGTCCCCCTTCGCGATGAGCGTGTGTCAATTATGATGTCTTGTGTGTGTGTGTATATCCAATTGATAAACTTGTACCCTTTTTCAGATATGAATAAATGTCGAGTTACCTGAGCATTAACGATTTGAAAGTATCAAAAATAAGTAAGAAATAAATAAAGTAACTAGTTACTAATATCGTTACCGTTTCAAAATATAAATTTTTTTCAGTTACTTTTGCAAAACAAGTAACTATCTTTACTTTTTTCGTTACTTTTATATTTTAGAAAGATGAGAAATATATCATGTCACCACCATTCGAATAATCAAAATGAAAAAATTGTTGCAAAAGTAATATACTATACTGATTGATGTCAGGGAAGTTGGCACCGCTAATTTGAATTTTAAAAAAAATGAAATTTGTGCTGAATTGTGCTCAATTGTGCCGGAAAAAATTTTTTGAAAAAATAAAAATTTGAGGCAAAATTTCCAAAAAGCTTTTTCGGACCATCACCGCCAATTTGTTTTTTCAAAAAAGAAAACAAAAGTTGTGCTGAATTGTGCTAGATTTGTGCTCAATTGTGTCGAAAAAATTTTTTCGAAATACAATATTTGAGCCGAAATTTCAAAAAAAGTTTTTTGGCCTAGCACCGCCAACTTCAATTTTCAAAAATATGAACGTTGTGCTGAATTGTGCTAGATTTGTGCTCAATTTTGCCGCAAAAGATTTTTCGAAAATATCAAAATTTGAGCCAGAATTTCCAAAAAAAGTTTTTTAGCCTAGCACCGCTATTTTGTTTCTTCGAAAAAGCAAAAGTTGTGCTGAGTTGTGCTAGCCTAGCACAACAAAACTTCCCTAAGACACTTTTCGCTCAGGAGTATATTTTCGAAATTAGATCAACTTTTTTGAACTTGTAAGAACTTTTTTACCCAAAATTTTCAAAATTGCAAATATCGAAAATCGAAAAGTTGTGCTGAGTTGTGCTAGCCTAGCACAAAAAAACTTCCCTAAGACACTTTTCGCTCAGAAGTGTATTTTCGAAATTAGTTCAACTTTTTTGAAATTGTAAGAACTTTTTTACTTTTTTTACTTTTTACTTTTTTACTTTTTTATTTTTTGTTCGAAAAATATCTGAATTATGTATTGTTTAATAAAATTTGTTTATAATAATCATTCAGTTTATTGTCGAGTAATGTTTTGTGTTGAAATAATCCTGGGTTAGCTAATTAAAAGTATTAACATTGAAAACAATGAATTTTTTTTGTCGAAAAATGTCCGAATAATACTGCCGTCCAAAGTAAAAAGATACATAAGTGACATTGTCGCTTAGGTCGACTTTTCCATTGCTAGGTTTAAGAGAATAACCCTAAACCACAAAGTTACTTACGTCTCTTTTTACTTTGGATCGCAGAATACATTTGTTTATTAAAGTTTATAATAATCATGAAATTTATTGGCCAATAATGTTTTATGTTAAAATAATCTTAGCTTAGCCAATTAATATTATTAACATTTATTATTATATTATTATTATTAACATTGAAAGAAATTAATTTTTATGTCGAAAAATGATCGAATTAAGCATTTGTTTATGAAATTTGTTCATAATATTGACAATAATTATTCGACTACAAGGCGTATGTTACCACTATTCGAATAGTCGAAATGAAACAATTGTTGCAAAAGTAAGAAACTATATTGATCGTCGTAATAAAAAAAATTCTGTACTATATTTCGAAAGTAACGAGAAAAGTAACGGTTTTTATAGTTACCGTTACTGGAAAAATGTAACTAGTTGCGAATTCGTTACCTATTTACAAAAGTAACTTTGTTACCATCATCGTTACCCAGAAAAAGTAACTAGTTAAGGAAATAAGTTACTTTTAACTAATTACTTACCATCCCTGAAAAAAGTGTCGTGAGCGAGACTCTACCATATCTATCCTATGGTTTTCGACTCGCTGATTACAAATCCGAAGGCCGTTTCATCAAATTGGATCTAGTTCTCACATAACCTCAAAATTTTCAAATTTTGAGGTTTTTTTTCAATTTTTCAATTCAAATTCATTTCAATTCAATTTTTTTTTCAGATGACATCATTTTTTAAAAATGAAAATTGAACAAAAAGCACAACCAAACATATTTTCGTGATAAGAATTCTGGTACGACTATCGTTTTAAAATAATTAGAAAAAAATTACTAAAAATTCCGAAACATTTTTTTTTAACTTTAATGTAATATTTCTCACCTTAAATTCAAGAGCGAGATTGAAACTTTTTTCACCACGTGAAAAAAGTTTCAATCTCGCTCTTGAATTTAAGGTTATTTGAATCATTATTACTATTTGAATCATTACACTACTCACTACTGAATGAAGTTATAAACGTTTCATTTACGTCGGATAATTTAACGTGCTGATTGTGAAGTTGAAGTTCAAAAAATAATATGTATCGCGATTTTTAGTGATATATTTGCAGTACTAGTTGATCTTAAACGATAGTTATATCAGAATTCGCATAACAAAAATGTGTTTAATCGTGCTTTTCACCTAATTTCAATTTAAAAAATGTCATATGAAAAAAAACTAGAATTTTTCTCGAAATTCTAAAATTTTGGGGTTATGTGAAAACTACAGCCAATCTGATAAAACGGCTTTCGGATTCGTAATCAGAAGGTCGAAAATCGACCCATAGGATAGGTATGGTCTAGTCTCTAGCTCACGACACATTTTTTTTATGGCGTTGTGTAATAATCATATCCATTGTGTGTTTGATTTTTTCACAGTAATGCAATGTAGACAATTAAAATAAAAGACAAATGACTTTGAATTTTAATTTTTTTCTCAATTTCTCCAGTACCGTAGAATCACCTAACTTCGGACACTGCCCCAAACTTCGGACACCCATTTTTCTTTGTTTCCAGATAATTGTATAGCATAAAAGTAACATATATTAAATAAAAACCCAAAACTTGAACTGATGCGAAAAGTTAGTAAAAAATGTAAGTAAGTAAATGTATGTTAGTAAATGTCAAAAATTAGTATAATTTCAAGAATAATAGGTGTCCGAAGTTAGGTGATTTTACGGTACCAGTTTTTACTTTCAAAAAATCCAATATCCTCCCTCTAAAATTCCTTAAAGGAGTGAGAACTCTAAACCGAAAAAGAGAGAAAAAATAGAGTTTGGAGATCCGATCTGCTGGACCAATTTACTGAGAACTGCTCGCACGGTCCCCGAGCAACGGAAACATCAAGACAGAGAGATGCAGATTAAACAAGATGAAAAAGGAACGAATCCAGTTCCAAAGAAGGGAGAGTATAAGGGGGGAGGGTGGTTAGTCCAGGAACCATTCAGGCATGCGAGTAAGTAGAGATTTCCGGAGGCTGTAGCACCCCCGCCGCGGGGGTGTCTTCTTACCTGGTCCTGCTACCCCGGATGATTCCCTCCAAAACCTTACCTATGGGAAAATCTACATTGAGTCGATGGCGAATGAATGGAACCAAGCGGCGGAATCTTTTGTGCACATTCCTTCTTTTTAAGCGTACCGCGCTCGTAGCAAACCATCTAAAATGGGACATCCTCCCATACACCACCATACACCAACATCATGGACGGTCAACCCCTACCAACCACTCATCTACTCTACCTGTCCATCTACTTTTACTACGAAGTAAACTAAATCTCCACCAAAACCCCCTTCCACCGCGCCTCTAATTCTCTCTCTTTCTCTGATTTTTTGCTCCTTTTCTAGCCTTCACCTACCTTCTATGAAAGCATTAAGACTGTTAGGTGGTAAAGTTTCGAGTTGGAGAGACAGGTATGTACCCTCAAGAATCCAGGAGGAAGGGAGGAAAATATTTCTCATAGAAATTTTCGTTTTCTTGTTAATTCTGGAAATTCGAAATCCGGGTTAGAAGTTATGGGAGGTGATGTGCACAATTTTATGAGGAACAATATCGGAAATTACCATTATGCAGGCTTGACATCTGACGGAAATCCTCTGACGAGGAATTAAGTCCTCTAAGTGATTAAGATTTGTAGAACTGTTGGTTGTAATTTATGGCTTCTGACAATTTTCGAAAGTTTACCTACCTGTTCGGTCCATTAAACTCACTACGAAGAATCGTAAAGGTGTTAAGTCACAGATATAGAGGTTAGGCTAGGACTAAGGGTGAGCATATTGGAATTTCGTATAGACAAAGTGGACGGAAAAGGTAAAGGTTGATAACCCCAGCCGAAAATAAGGACATTTTTTTCCCAGAAAGGATTCATAGGAAGATGCAAGAATTTTTAAATTAATTAGGTTATTAGGATGTTGGACAATAGGGGATTTTAAGTTAATAGGGAAATTGTGTCTAAAACGGTCTCTCCGTTGAAACGGTCAATCTTTAATAATTAACTGGTTAAAAGAAATAAACGTCAGTTTTCTGTACGAAAAAATTGTGAAATGAAATACACACCGATGATAATTGATTTTAAACAATAAATATGTAAATTGACATAATAAAATGTGATTAAAGATTTCACCTACTTTATGATAAAATTTTACTTCAAAATTGAATTACATTATTGAATGCTTTACCACAGCCGTGACGAGAGGAGGGGGATATCAGGGAGATTCTCCCCGCGCCTGGAGTTGTCCGGGGGCCCCGGATTTTCCGGAACTGTGAGAAAATAATTTTTTCAAAAATAAAAGCCTGAATTCTAAATTTTCAAAATTACATATAGGGGCCCGTCATTCCCTCTCCAGGGGTCGGTTGTCCTCTCTACGGGCCTGCTTTACCATATGTTAATGTTGCCATTGTTATTGGTATATTATACACTGAAATCTCGATTTAATGCCGGCTTCGGGGGTTGTCTCAATGGCCTTGGCATTAAAGCGAGTGACTCTAAACGTAAACAAGTCAGGGCCGTATGAAATATTTCTGTTTGATTTTTGTCAGGAGTGAAAAAATAATTTTTAAATATCTCTGCCCGGCAGAGAACTGCGATTTCAGTGTAGTTCGTTCTCTAAACTTTCATTTAAACTTTGTAACAAGTTATAATTGTGACTCAATTAATTGAAAATAAAAGAAATATAATAAAATACCGACTCGGATAAAATGGTCATAATCTTGTATTTATAAAATGGTCAGTCGAAAGGGATTTTGCGCCATCTGTCTACTCCCGGTAAAAATATTATCCCAAATGCTACATCATATTTATATATTTATTTTTATCAGAAATAATTACTTAAAGTGAATAATTCATAGTGTCAAGCTATTTTTAAATAATTTGAAAGTGAACAATAAATTAAAACTGTGAGCGACTTGGATAATCTTTTTAATTCAGTGCAGTGGTGTAACATAATCTCTCAATTTGTACCGCCGCGCCGGTACTGTTAAAATTTATCATTCTGTTTTACCGTAAGAAAATTCTTTAAGATTATGTAACCTTTTTCAAGAAAATTATCATTTTTAAATTATTTAATGCAAAAAACCATGTTTTGAATCTATGTTCTTGATTTCTTATTTTGACAACAATAATTTGTTTATAAATAATAATTTATTGCACTTTCAACCTCAATATAATCATAACCTATTTTATCTTAAATTTTACAATATTTCGAGGAATTTATATAATAAAAATGCCACAATGATAAACGAAATATTATAATGTGACATTTAACAACCTTAGTGCTGAAATTAACAGAAAGATAAGCATGTTAAAGCTAATTCTTTGAGACTGACCATTTGTTGCGAGCATGTTGATTAAACGGTCAAAATGCAGACCTGTTCTCTTTGCATTTTTTAGTTTATTCAAATATATCCGAGCATGTTGAAAAGACGGTAAAAATGCAGACCTGTTCTTTTTGCATTTTTTAGTTTTATACTTTAATTTTAATTAAAAATACTCTACTTTTAATTTTTAGGCATTGTAGAAAAAATGTCAAAGTACAAAATATCAATGTCAAATCAGGTTCGTTTTGTAGAAATTATTTAATTCCTGAAAATATCGAACTGATTAATGCTAAGGTGCCCATTTTAGACACACTTCCCCTACTGCTCGAAGTAAATAATTTTTAGTACCGAAGAATGAAAGTTCGATCTCCGGAATTCAAGGTTAGGTTATTTCAAATTAAATTTGCCATACAGATTTCAGTAATTAAGAACTGAAAGTTCGATCTCAGAAATTCAAGGTTAGGTTATTTCAAATTAAATTTGCCACGCAGATTTCATTAATTAAAATGAATTATAATTTAACTAGCAATCTTATACGCGCGCTGAAGCGCGCGTGAAACTTTACATTAGCAACTGTTAAAAGATAGTAAAAGAAAATACTAAAATATATTTTAAGTGAATACAAAAAAATACTGTAAGTA
>JBAGKK010000075.1:108390-120681 GCA_037177015.1 Euceroptres primus
GAATCAAAGTTTAACGATTTAATTTGTAGAAATCATTCAATTAATTTTTCACGATTTAGATATCATTGAATCAATTTTCCACGATTTAGATATTGGAAATCATCAAATTTAAAGTATTTAATTTTTAAAAAGCCCTGGAATTTGAAATTTACAATGTACAAAATTGTAAACTTTAGGTTTTACAAGGAATCAAAGTTTAACGATTTAATTTGTAGAAATCATTCAATTAATTTTTCACGATTTAGATATCATTGAATCAATTTCCCACGATTTAGATATTGGAAATCATCAATTTAAACGATTTAATTTTTCAAAATCCCTGGAATTTTAAATTTACAATGTGCAAAATTGTAAACTTTAGGTTTTACAAGGAATCAAAGTTAACGATTTAATTTGTGGAAATCATTGAATTTGAAGGTTTTAATTTTTAAAAGCTATGGGATTTGATATTTTAAAAATCGGAAGACTTTATAGATTTTAAAAACCATCGAAATTGTCTTATATTTTGGAAAGGATCAATTTTTAACGCTTTATATTTGGGGAAAAACGAATTTGAACATTTAAAAATGTTTAAGGTCCCTGGAATTTAAAATCCATTCAATTTACAGGTTTTTGATTCCTTAATGCATCAATTTTGTACAATTTAAATGTTGATAATCATAAAATTTAAACGATTTAATGTTAGAAAGCCTTGGAATTTGAAATTTACAATTTACAAAATTGGAAGACTTTAGAATTTTAGATTTGACTAGAAATCAAAGTGTAACGATTTGATTTGTGGAAATAATTGAATTTAAAGGCTTTAATTTTGAAAAGTTCTTGAATTTAAAATTTGCAAAAGTTTTAAGAGGATTCCAGAAGATTCTGGAATACTATAGCATATTTTATAGAATATTAAACAATTTTAAGATATTCTTTAAGACTTTATAACATTATTATAAGAGAACCCAAAAAACTGTAAAAAATTATGGAAGAATCCAGAAAAATCTAGAAAATTTTAGAAGATTTTGCAACAGTCTCGAATATTTTGGACAATGTTTAGAGATTTCAGATAAGTTTTAACGATTCTAAAAGATTTTTAAAAATTTTGGGAGTCCTTTTGGATACTTGTAAAAGATTCTGGAGAATTTGGGAAACCTCTAGAAGATTCTAGAAGGTTATGTTACTGTTCCAGAATCTTCCAAAATATTCTGAAGTCTTGTTTAGAATATCTTAGAAGATTCTGGAACAGTTCATAATATTTTAAAAAATTTCAATAGAAGTTGGAAAAAATTTTGAAGACTAAGAAGACTCTGATAAAGAATCTAGAAGATTATGCATCAATTTTAATTACAGAGAATTCTAACAAATTCGAACAAAATTTTGAAAATTGTGGAAGAATTGAGAAGAATTTAGAGGATCAAGATCCTGGAGGAAGATCAAGTCTGGAGGATTCTGGAAGACTATCGGTTAGTATCGAATTTTCTAAAGAATTTTAACAGATTTCAAATAAGTTTTGAAGATTTTGGAGGATTCTAGGAGATTTTGGGAGTCTTTTGTTGATTTTCGGGGATTCTAAATGATTTGGAAAAAATATAGAAAATTTTAGTTGGTTATGGAAGAGTTTAGAAGATTTGGAAATTGTGGATAGTTTCAGAAAACGTTAAAAGAGTTTTCTCATAAGTTTTTAGATAATTAATTGAAACTTTGAATAAAAAAAGGGAGAAAAGGAATAAAATTCTCAAATAAATGGACTTTAGGGGATTTACAGAATAATAGGGAGAAAATAGATAAATAGGGGAAATAGGGGACTAACTGTGATGCCTGTATTTCGTACTCCCATTCGAATTATAAGCTTTTGGAATTGTGACAAAGTTACATTTCAGCAAGTTAAATTTACTGACCACCACTTTAACAGAAATTTCTTTAGATAAAACAGAAAAAAATCTACTGTCTCCATTTTATCAGATAATTCTGTTAATTTTACAGATTTTTTTGCTCCGTATACTTTTTAATTATTGACTTTCGGGTCCAATAATTAAAAGCTTAGTTTTAATCAGACGTTTTGACTCATATGGGAGTCCTCTTCAGTGATTTATTTATTGACATTAGTGCTGTGCGTTTCAACCAGTTAAACAGTTAACAAATCCCAAACGAACAAACCAGTTGAAACAGTCAATGAAAAGTTCAGTTAATTCAGCTAAAACGTTTAAAACAAATAATCAGCCAATCGATTAATTGGTAACCTAGGATACCGTGCTATCGGTTTTATAGAGGGGGGAAGTACATAGTACATTTTTTTATACGTTTTTTATATAATACGAAAAACACTTTTATTCTATACAAAACAAAATGTACCATGATAAAACCGATAAAACCGAAACCATAGTACATTTTGTTTTTATACGTCTTTTATATAATGTGAAAAACATTTGTATTGTATACAAAACAAAATATACCATGATAAAACCAATACCGCGGTACCCTAGGTTACCAATTAATCGTTTGGCCGATTATTTGTTTTAACCGTTTTAGCTGAATTAACTGAATTAACTTAATTTTTCATTAATTGTTTTAACTGTTTTGTTCGTTTGGCATTTGTTAACCATTTACGAGGTTGAAGCACACGGCACTACTTGACACGTGTCAGGAAAAACTTAAGATCGCTGTTAACTACACGATTACTTAGTTGCTCAACAATGTTGGAAAATAATATAAAATTTACTACGGCGTTTTTTTGGCAAACGCATAGCCGTTCAGAAAACGCATAGTTGTCACGATCGGAATTATACCAGAAGGTCAATAAAAAAAATTCAACATGAATGGAATTTTTAATTATTATTTTCAAATAAAGTTTAGAATTTATGCGCACAATAAATGTCAATAATAAATATGTAATACAGTTTAATTGCAAAAGTAGAGAAAAATAATAAATATTTTGAAACGAAATACCAGTGCATCATGAAATAACCCAGATTGGTAGGCACGCACATCAATGTGTCTATACACTATAAATGCACATTTGTGTAAGTGCGTTTTCAGTGGAGCACATGGTCGCACACATTTTGCAGATTTTGTGTGTATGCGGTCGGAAACTCGTACACGCGTACCTGGCAGAGTAGCAGGTACCATAGTGGAGAAGGTACTTCAGTTCCGGTGCGGGCCATTAGTTGATGAGCTGCCGCGTTCCACCCCTCGGTACCACCCCCTCGAGTCCCTGAAAAGCTCGCGTGGCATTGTGGGATCTATTATTGCCCTCCTGGACTTACATGTTTCGATGCAGCCAGCCAGCCAACCAGTCAGTCAGTCAGACAGACAGCCACCCTTCATCGCCGCTGCAAACGCAAGGCGTATCAGAATCCTACGGTCCCAAGAATCCTTTTCATCGGAGAGGCCGGGAGCATCGAAAGAGCGCGGTTTCGCGGTTCCTCGCTTCCGGTTTGATTTTCGAGGTCGAAATCGTGTGCCTCTCTACCTTCTCTCAAATTCTTTCTTTCACAATATGTTCGCATCAGCAAAAGTACTCTATTTATTTACCACTCTCTCTTGATACATTTTATCGAAAATGAGGTAAACCTCGTTTTAAAATCATTTTATTGAAAGTAAGGTAAAGTTCATTTTTGATATAATATTGCACCTATAAAAAGGCACAACATTCACAGTGGAGAAAGTTGTCAAGAATAATTGAGGAAAAATATTGAAGGCATTTAAAAGGATTCCAAAAGTGGAATGGCTTATTATATACAAATTATTGTTCTAATTTTAGTTCCATTTATTTCAATTTTACATATAAATAAATAAATTATTAAAATTTATTTCGAGTTATGAATTCTATCATTTGTATTGATTACATAGCCACACAACAAAATAAAAGTGGCATGTGCCATGAACTAGACCACCATACTTATATGTTTTTGGGGTCGCTGAATCCGAATCTGGTGTCAGATTTGTTCCATCACGTCAGGTTTTTGAAAAAATTAGCCTTTTTGGCAATTTTTTGAAAACAACATAGGGTGCGAACCTGAAGTTTTAGAAATTTCTAGTAGGATTCAAATTAAAGAATAAACCTTGTGTTTTGAGGTGATTATATGGAAAAAATTATTTTTGTCGCCTATCTTGAGCGGTAATAGGTTTCTGCTGTGCGCGTGCTGGCTCACCACGCTGCCCGGGTGGTAAACAGTGATGAGCGTGCGGGCGCGCAGCAAAAACCTGTTACCGCTCAAGATAGGCAGCGGAAATAATTTTTTAAATATAATCGCCTTAAAACACAAGGTTCAATCTTTAATTTGAGCCGTACTAGAAGTTTCTAGAACATCAGATTCGCACCCTATGTCGTTTTAAAAAACTTGATGATTATCCATGGATAATAATAAAGTTCTGGAATTCATCCAGAAAAATTGTCTGATTTGCCCAAAATTTGTCTGATTTTAAGGACATCGTTCTGAATTTATATTCAGTATTTATATGAATTCATTATTTATAAGTAAAATAAAATATTATGTTTTAAGCGATAAATGTTAACACTGTGTCCCTTTTCTCACAATTATTCTACTGTTTTTAGAAGGAACGGAAGGTGCACAGTAAAAACGAAAGCTTAAAATTATTAGACCTTAAAATTAAATTAACTTAAATTCAGCAAAATTTGTTTGATTTTAAGGAAATCGTTCTGAATTCATCCAGAAAAATTGTCTAATTTTTCCAAAAATTTGTCTGATTTTAAGGAAATCGATCTGAATTTATAAGACCTCAATGGATGAATTCCAGATCTTTATTATCATCCATGGATAATAATAGTTCTGGAATTCATCCAGAAAAATTGGCTGATTTTCTCCAAAATTTCTCTGATTTTAAGGAAACCGTTCTGAATTTATATTCAGAATTTATTTGAATTCATTACTTATAAGTATAAAATAAAATATTGTTTTTTAAGCAATAAATGTTAACACTGTTTTTAGTAATAATTTCACGCCAAGTTTTAATTTTTTTTTCATTTCTTTAGTTTATTAATTTTTGATTTACTTACATTAGATAATAATAACCAATTTAAATAACGCTATATTCTTTAATATTGCTTAATACCGCCAACGTTTTACTTGGTGTAGTTTTTTGCATCTTAGGTGTTTTTGGTGAGATTTCACTCTTTTTTAAAGAATTTTCGGAAAATAATTGATAAATCGAAATTTTCTGAGATGTGTATCGAGAAACTCATCTAACAGACTTCTCTTTAAATTTTGATGCCAATAGGTTCACTGGTGCAGGCTGTAGGTCTATTTAATTAGTGAAAATTCGTGTTTCTTCATAAAAAGTGAAAAATTTCGTAAAATAATTGATAAATCGAAATTTCCTGAAATATATATCGAGAAACTCATCTAAGAAACTTCACTTTAAATTTTGATGCCAATCGATTCGCTTAGGTTTTACTAAATCTGCTAAGTCCAGTTTTCAAAATATGCACTGTAAAAAATTTTGGAAATTTTTAAGACTAAATAATATGAAATTTTTCCGAAAAAGGTCGGATGTACGTTTTTCCGAGCAAAATGCGTAATTTATCAGAGAATATTGGAAAATTTTCCAAATATATATTCAGAAAATTTTCGAAATTTTAGGTTAATTTCCGAAATTTTAGGTTAATTTCCGAAAACTTAAGAAATATTTTGTAAAGCTTAGGAGATTGTATAAATAAATCTTCAACTGAGATTCGGAATTATTTCCGAATGCATTAGGAAAAATGTCAAAATGTTCGGCAAACTTTTTTCGGAAAAAATTCAAAAAATGTTCTGGCAAACTTAGTGCGAAAAAATTTTCGAAATTTTTTTTTCAGTTTGGATAATCTGTCATAGAACTTATTTTTTAGCGATTTTTTATTAATTCCAAAAGGTTTGATGCAAATCAGTGAAGAATTGGCTAATGTGGCCAAAACAGGTCCAAAAAACGATGTTCGTTCGAGAAAATACATTCGCGGTTTTACTTAGCGGCGATTTACTACCGCGAAGCGCGAATCTTGATATCTCTGGAATTTAACATTGAAAAAAAAATTAATTCGATCTTACTGATTAAAAAAAAAATGTACTGAATTATCTGAGAATATTCTTCAGTTTTAATATATGTACACATATTTCTATGAAAAAAAAATCCTTATAAGTTTTTCTGAACATGTTTAATATTCAGATTAAATCGAAAGCGGTTCTGACTCTGAAAATCGTTTACAATGTATAAATCCCAGGCGGAAAAATTATACACAGTGGAAAAAAATTATAAATAATTTTTGTTATTAAGCATAATTTTTTCGCCTGGGATGACAAAAAGAATGAGAATAAGAAACTTTTAAATCGAATTAAATAAGAAAACTAAAATTTTTGATGATTTTTAAGATCATTCAAATTTAAATTAATTTAATTGAAGACATGAGAATGACAACTTGGTAAAGACCATTTAAAGTTGGCCCTTAAATTAGGTATTTTTATTTATTTATTTATTTAGCATAAGTCCCTAGGGCTAAATAGCCCTCTAGGAACAGGAGATACATATACTATTACTAAAAATTATTTATTATTTTAACTATTAAATGTTACTTAGCGGCGATTTATTACCGCGAAGCGCGAATCTTGATATCTCTGAAATTTAACATTGAAAAAAAAATTCATTCGATCTTACTGATTGAAAAAAAATGTACTGAATTATCTGAGTATATTGTTCTGTTTTAATATAGACATATTCCTTTGAAAAAAATCATTATAATTTGTTCTGAACATGTTTAATATTCAGATTAAATCGAAAGCAGTTCTGAATTTGAAAATCGTTTACAATATATAAATCCCAGGCGGAAAAATTATACACAGTGGAAAAAAATTATACATAATTTTTATCACTAAGCATAATTTTTTCACCTGGGATGACAAAAAGAATGAGAATAAAAAACTTTTAAGTCGAATTAAATATGAAAATGAAAATTTTTGATGATTTTTAAGATCATTCAAATTTAAATTAATTTAATTGAAGACATGAGAATGACAACTTGGTAGAGACCATTTAAAGTTGGCCCTTAAATTAGGTATTTTTATTTATTTATTTATTTAGCATAAGTCCCTAGGGCTAAATAGCCCTCTAGGAACAGGAGATACATATACTATTACTAAAAATTATTTATTATTTTAACTATTAAACGTTACTTAGCAGCGATTTATTACCGCGCAGCGCGAATCTTGTTATCTCTGGAATTTAATATTTAAAAAAAATTTATTCGATCTTATCTTAAATTTGATAAACTCGATTGATGAACTCGATAAACTATTATTTTATTATTTTAACTATTACTTGGGGGGCCAACTTCGAATGGTCTTTAAGGACATTTGATACATTATGACGTCATGTAATACGAATCTGGGTTTTGACGCCCTTTTATAAAAATTAAAAATGATCAAATTCATCTTATTTCCCAAAATAAAATTTGTATCGCAGTAGACATCGATGCTCTATTATGTCTTTTATCATTTCCCAAAATTACAGGTCGATACATTCATTATTTTAGTAATAAGTCCGCTGAATGTAAACATTATATTTTGATCGCTTTTTTCAAATATGACCACCATAATACAAGCTATATCTGGTTTTACATTCAGCGAACTTATTACTAAAATAATGAATGTATCGTTCTGTAATTTTAGGAAATGATAAAAGACATAATAGAGCACCGATGTCTACTCCGGTACAAATTATATTTTGTAAAATAAGATGAATTTGATCATTTTTAATTTCTATAAAAGAGCGTTAGAACCCTCATTCGCATTACATGACGTCATTATGTATCAAATACCCTTAACGAGTTGTCCTTCTCATGCTTTCAATGAATAAAGCTTGCAAGTTAGAAAATATGTCTGGTATAAAGCTTCTACTCGAAAACTTTAAAATTCGATAACATGAAATTTCAATGTAATATGTAATATATGTAATATGTAATATATGTAATATGTAATATATGTAGTATGTAATATGTAATTATAAATTATTTATATTTCAATCAGGTCTAAATTTTATACTTCTAAAAATGATTTAAATATTCTCCTTTTTAAAAGGATTTAGGCAATTAGGCAATATGCAATATGTAATATGTAATATATTTAATATAATAATAATGTCATAAATTCTAATGTAATCTAATGTTTTCTAATACTCTGTCAATTTCCAATCAAAAGTTGTAAATTTTCTCTTCATAATGTAAATGCTATATTTCGAATAAATCTTAAACTTAATTTTCCTTATCTAAATACATTACTTATAAGCGTATAACGTATATTGTCTGTACAAAAACAATTTTTATAATTTCTGAGCATCTTCGTTTAAAGAAGTAGAATTTGCAATTAAAATGAATAAAAAAGGAAAGCAGTAAGAGTAAGTATTTAATACATGAAAGCGTTTCCCTCTTTTTGTTTCCGGGACGCGTTAAGCAGAGAATTTTCTCAGTCCGTGATTCGAGGTATCCGCCATTGTTAGGAAGAAGCCGGTCCTCGACTTGAACTACACCACACCTCTTATACGCCGAGAACTGGATGATGTACTGCATCCCAGCCCCTTAATTACTGCCGCGTGCAAATTGGAAGGAAAAATTAATCGCAGAAATGACTTAGAGCCGACCGTGGGTGGGTGGGAGGGAGGGTGGATGAGGAAGCGCACCCAGGGGTCGTACAAAGGGGATGAAAGGAAGTCCGGGGCAATTAGAATGATGCCCTTTGCACGGCCTTCCACGTCCGCCATCCCCTTGCCTCCTACCACCCGACAGTGTCCTCGCAAGACCTCGAGAACCGGAAAATCAGACACTCCGACGACACCCAGGTGGCGTATTACGTAATTCTAGATATAGAGTCTTTCCGATTTTGCCCCTGGATCTCTCTTTTACTAGCAAGCGACCCAAAAACTATTTCTGCCAACTCTCCACTTAATTTTTAGGCTCTTCATTTACACTAAGTGACTAAGTAATTAAAAAAGGATACGTCGCGCTTCCGAGTCGCTTCAATAATTAATTACTCTCGAACATTTGTTCACTTTGTGATTAAAAACAGAAAACAGAGTGAGTTAATTTTCAGACTTCAGCTGGATATTTTAAAAAAGTGATTTATTTTTATGGGTGAAAATAAAAAAATTGTCAATATTCACCTAATAGTTTTCGTTGAAAAAAATATTTCAAATTTGATTAAAACTTGTTCTTTCTGTTAGTATGCATGTGAAATATAACGAAAATAGTAGAGAACAAGATCAAGAAACGCATTTAGAATTTATTTATGGCCTTTTTTAACCTTTTTAATCAACTTGATTATGTCGAGACAAGAATTTCTTGATTCTCGCTTGATAATGATTTTTTTAAAGCTTGAAGTTGGATAAATTTCGCATTCCACTGTTTACTCTTGGCTTGTCTTGTTCTAAAAAATCAAAAGCAATCGAGCAAGACTCTTGATTTCAACTGTCACTTGAATATTTCGAACTGTCACACGCAAAATAAGATGAGCTTTCAAAGAAATGATTAATAAAATGATTAATAGAAAAGATAGAGCATGAAAATCAAGAGAAAGAGATTAAAAAATTAAAAATTAAAACGAGATTAAAATCATAGAGAAAGAGCATTTTGATTTGTCACTTGAGTACCTATGTATATTTTTCATACAAAAGGTCATTTAAAAAATCATTCTTAAAATTAAGGGCATTTGATATATAATGACGTCACAAATTACCGACCGTTCCTTATTTATATTCAGCGGTTTTATTATTAGAGAAATGCAAATATAGCGCTGAAATTTTGGAAAATGATAAAGAATATATTGAGGCATAGATGTTTGATGAGTTTCAGTTTTTATTTTGGAAAAAAATGTTTTTCTAAATTTAGTGTTGCCTTGTAATTAGCAAATATTTTTATTACAAAAATTTAATGAAACCTAGGAGGCACCCTTGTTCTTTTCTAAAGTTTCTTTCTGCTTTTACAGCGTCGCATTCTCACCTCGATTATACTCAGCGACTTTATTCCTTCCTTTTAATTACAAATAAGATTTCGCGCATATTTTCATTAGCCTCATTTACTCATTTACATAACCTCAGTTAAAGTTACATAAGAATATTAATTTCTATATTTTATAAAATTAATTTTTCAGTTTTCGCTCTATTTGAAATTTTACAACTTCTTTGTTCCAAGTTCGGTCTTTGGCGAAATCGAGAGGAAAAATTAGAAAGTTCTCTTCATATATTCATGAAAATCTATGGAGATCTATATTTAAAATGAGCAGGATATTAAAAAATGTTAATTATTTCATAAGATATTGTAAGTTTTCGTAAAAGTCGAAAAATGCACTATTTTTGCATTAGTTTCTTACAGAAGGAATAAAATCACTTGACTTTGGGCTTATTTTACGCAGAATTTTGATAGCTTTCGTATTATTTTGTGGAAGAAATTTTATCTCGTAGATTATAAAAATTATGAGAACTTATGCATCTCACAAAAAACAGGTGTCTTCATATTCCTGGTCGGTACTGTACAAGATAAATAAATCTTTAAAAAATCCATTGAGGCCTTTTTTCAAAGTAAATTATGCAGGGTCCTTTGCAAAGAATTTTTCTTAGAGTAATTTTTGTTTAAAAAATCGATACTTAAAAATGACAGTTTTGTAAATTTTCATCGGATCGTAAATAGCACTGAAAAAAACGAGTTACATTTACATGGAGACATTGCAAAAGTTAAAAAACATAACAAATGTAAAACATTTTCAAACTTCAAGAATTCCGATTTCTGATTTTAAAGGATTTCAGATAGTATTCTTTTTATTAAAATTAAAAAATAAGTTGAAGATTTTTTCTTTTAAGCATAAATATTGTCCATTTATTCACAAATGTTGAAAAGATTTTTTTCTCATTCTCTTATTTGCCTCCCTTTTCCATCATTCAATTTCACATATGTAATTCAAATCGAAAAACCTCTTAAAAACAACTAAAATCACAATGAAATTTTCAATTGTTTTAAATTATTCAAAATGAGGTGCAACAAAATTCACGTCAATGGTTTTATGTGAGAATTTCACATTCCATAAGATTAAATACAATTTTCGTTCATTTAAGATAAATAATTCATCTGAAGTGTCAAAAAACTTAAAGTGAAACCCAAGGCGAATGATGGCAATCTTAAAACTGTATGTAATTATAAATGTGGAAAATATTACAAGTGTATTATTAAATTATATTTTAATTTTAATGCACACATGCTTGAAAATTCAGTTTCGTGAATAGGAAACACTTCCAATACATGTAAATGATAATTCAGTCAGGGTTTTCTAACAGTGTACACGGAGAAAAAAATCTGTTGAATTAACAGAAGTCATCTCAGGGTGGTGATTCTGCGGACGATTTCAAATTCCCGGTCATTTTCCGGTTTTTCCCGGTCAACTAAAACTTAACATATTCATATTTGCAGCAAAATGCAAAGATTTATTTTAATTCATGACGTTCATTCTAAACATTCTGTAACACAACAGAGCAAAAAATTGCAAAATGTTTTTCTTATAACGGAAAAAAAATAAAAATTCTTTGGCTCACAAAAATAATTAAAATTTTAATAAAATTTAAATGATTAAAATTAAAAATTTACAAAATCAGACTCAAGGAACGTTACACTATTCAAATCATATAATAAGCTTTCTTTTTACACAATAAAAAGAAAGCGGTCATTTCTCGGGTTTTCACGGTAAAATTGTTAAATTTTCTAGGTTAAGTCAAGAGCATTAAATGATGGTTGCACGTGAACAAATAAGTTTATTTATATTCCATATTAATTAATTTGACATCACAATTTATTTAAGATTATATACTTTGGAAGATTAAAATAAAAAATTTCAAGTATCTTAAAGTATGTTCTTAATTTCTTATTGAAATATCGGGAGTAAAAATAATCTTGTTATAACATCAAAAAGTAGAAGAATGAAAGAATAAACAACTTCAATGTGATAAAAAAAAGAAAAAATATTTCTAAACATGTACTTCATAAATTAACTGTCAACTTGAGAGACCAATCACTGTAGTGAATTGTCAGGGTGGACAGAAGACTCGATTTTTCAATTTCCCTGACATTTCCCTGACTTTTTCCTGAGAGAAGAGTATTAAAGAAGAGTGTAAAAGCCAATAAGGCTGCAATAATGTGCGCAGAAATTTTGAATTAATAATTTGTTTAGTTTTATCTATGGTAAAAATCTATTAAATCTATGGTGAAAAAATTGAAAAAATATGTTATAGCTATTAAGAAGTGCTTTCAAAATATTATTAACATATATGTATATATATATA
>JBAGKK010000075.1:136703-146978 GCA_037177015.1 Euceroptres primus
TTACCATAAACTTTCATGGAAAAAATCTTTTCTTCTTGAACCTGTACGATAGAAATAATTTATACAACTAAATGAACCATATAAAATGTATACTATACGATTTTTGAAATTCTTGAGTTTAGTTAAATGTGTTTATCTGTATAAGCTCAATAAACTATTGTTTAAGAAAATACTCTAAGAAGAATTAGTAGTTTTCTACTAGGTAAATTACTTGGTAAGCGTTTCTACTAATCTTTAATGAAAAGATTACTATTTTTTAGTAAAAAGCTACAAATTCATTTAGTAAACTAACTAAATGAATTTATTAGTAAGCCTTACTAACTGAATATGTAGTTTTCTACAAAATCTTACTAAAGCAATTGATAAACGACTTCTGATTTCATTCCGGGTTGCTACAAAATTCCAATTTCAAAATTCCCTAACTTTCCCTGACTAATTTTTCATTTTTCCTTACCGTTATCTGCCTTTATAATTAAAATTATAATTTCATTATTTGCCTTTATAATTAAAATTATAATTATATAATACAGGGATTACAGTGATTCAGGAGACTTCTTTTTCGAATAATTGGATTTAAAAAAAAGAGGAAGTTTTTTTCCTTTAAAAATACCAAGGAAGCTCCAATTCTCCAGAATCTTAAAAAATCATCAAAAATCTTAGATCTCTGTCTAGAATCTAATAAAACTCTCCTCAAATTTCTAAACTTTCAGAATCTTTCGAGTGCTCTAGAATTTTTTTAAATCCTTCATGACTTTTGGACCTATCAACAAACTTTTAAAATCTTCTGGAATATTTTTAGTTTTCCATAAACTTGTAGTTTCATTCAATCATTTAAAATTCCAAAAAATTCTCTACAATCTAGATTTTTGAATGTTTTAGAATCTCCCAGAGTTTAAATTACTGAAAACGGTTCCAAGTAGAATAATTATGAAATCAGTGCCTTAACTGATTCCAGATCCTAGTTAAATCCACCTGAGTAATTTAAACGATGAATTAAGGGCTGTCCAAAATTACCCCACATGTTCGAAGTTGCTCCATTTGACGGTATTTAAAAAAAAGTTAATCACAGGAAATGTGAAAAATAGTAGGGACTTAGAATGGTCAACTTTTTGTCAATCATCCATAACTTTTATTTGAAAACAACAAGACTTAGTTATGATGTTAATGATGATGCAGAAATTGGAAACATTTTTAAATTATAGGAGAGTATCATCAATTTTTTTCGGACTACTAATCACGTTGCAAAATCTTTGATTTTGTATCTAGATACAAATCGAGTTGTAATATAATTCTATATGTATCTAGAAACATATAAAAGAGATACATAGTTCTATGTGTACCTAGAAACATCTAGAAGAGATACATAATTCTATGTGTACCTAGAAACATCTAGAAGAGATACATAATTCTATATGTATCTAGAAACATATAGAAGAGATAATCTGGAAACCAGACAATGATATTGATTAATGATAATTCTAACCAGCGAAAAGTAATAATTCACTATCAATAGATCAGTAACAAAAGTAACTGATGACTTTAGTTGAAAATGTCTGGTTGCGTCAACTTACTAATCTCATCAAATTAGTTAATTGTTACAAATTCTCAGCTACTCCATTTCAATTACGAAAAAACAGATACACATTTCTCTCACAAATTCGAACATGGACTTAGAGCAGTGGCCATCAATCCACTCATGTAGTGCGACATGCCATTCGCCCTAAAAAAAGGACAAATAGTCAATTCAGGGACTCACAGAGTGTCGAAATGTCAAGGCATCGTTGAAGCTTCGTCGACCTGACAGAAGCAGAAAATTGAAACAGAGATAGAGGGCAGTTACGGTCGGCTCCCTAACTACGGCTGTGTGAATACCTATAGTTATACATATATTCAACCACATCTATGTGTTGTGTAAATGTTCATATATACATATACAACATATGTACATATACAACATATACATCATATGTACATATAAAACATCTATATAGATACATATAATACATATGTATATGTACATATATATGTATATATGTGGGTGTAGAGACGCGGCTTGGGCAGTGCGTATCGATCTGTCCGTGTTACGTGCGTGCCAGAGGTTGGGGTCCCGCCATGGACCAATCGGAGGGCCACTCCTCTCTACCTCCTCCTCCGACACCCACCACCCACCTCCCCCTTTTTCCTCTCTCCGCGATCACTCACTCTCTCTTTCTCTTCCTCCTACAAATTCTAACTCTTTCCCTCTCATTCCCTCTCTCACTCCCAAAGGTATTGGTACACGCGTATGCAGCGTGGTTACCTGTCTGATAACGCCGGCTGATAACGCAATGCGCTGTGGCTATGGTGAAACAATAGCATGGCGGCCACCTGCCCAAGAGCGAAGTTTCTCCAAATGATACGGACTAGTGCAAACTCCGGAAACCACAGAGGCGAATCGCTATACCAAAGAAACATTTGTCAGCGATGGAGTTTCGTCCTTCCCGCTTCGAAACGGGAAATGTCAGAGAGAAAAAATGTACACGGCATTGTTCTGAGTTCATTGCGCTTATCGCCAAGGGTTTTTCAACGCTCGCTACAGTGGGAAAAATATTTTATAGATTCCTACAAAAGGGGCAAATAACGTTCATTTAAAGGAGTACCCTCGGTAATAGAATTACAAATGAGAATCGTTTGATGTTTGGATGAGAGTTGTATTAAAATGCCCTGAAGCTCTGGTTCACTCTGGTTAAAATTTTGGAACCTTTCAGAGCTTCATAATCGAAAAATCAATGATTGAAAATAACATGTGATCTTATGAGAAGATGCACTTTTTGTAGTATATAAAAAGATTGAAAAATGAAAAAATTCTGAAATAATTCTGAGATATATAAAATGTTTTCCCGAATCCATCATTTTATGTATGTTAGAATTATTTCAGAATTTTATCATTTTTCAATCTTTTTGTATACTACAGAAAGTGCGTCTTCTCATAAGATCACATGTTATTTTCAATAATTGATTTTTCGATTATGAAGCTCTGAAAGGTTGCCAAATTTTAACCAGAGTTTCAGTGCATTTTAATAAAACTGTCATCCAAATATCAAACGATTCTCATTTGTAATTCTATTACGGATTCTATTACCCTTAAGTTATATTCTGTTTTCATGTAAAAGTAAATGTTTTTTGATAAATGTTTACTTAATGGATCTAGGGTTCAAAAATGTCTTTTCAAAACTTTTATAGACTTTTATGGGTCGTTGCCAAAAAGTTGTGAAAATTGACCTATCGATTTTTTAAAAAAGAAAATCTTCTCAGCACTAATTAAAGTATTTTTTCCATTAATTGTGATCCAAAATAAAACGAAAATACCAATTCAAGAGATCAAGAATCATTTTTATAGTGGAGATAAATAATTTACATATGTTAGGAAGGTTCCCGAGTGGATATTCAATAATCGCAGAGAAATAAATTTCAAAATTAGTTTTAAAATATGTAGAGTGGAGATAAAAAATTTTTAAAATATTGTAAAATTTTTTTTTCGCACTTTATTTGGCTGTGCCTCCAGATTTTTGATTATATTTTTATTTAATTAACACTTTGTTTATAAATGAGTTATCGAGTGGACATTATTAAAAATCGTACGGTACATAATTTGCAGAAATTTTTTGAAGTTGCGAACAATAAACATGTTTCTGCTTATACGAGCACTTGCGCAGGACTAAAATTAATGAGTTTTTAATTTTTTAAAAAGATTTTTTGATGTAATTTTTTCCAAATTCTAACCTAAAATATGAGGGTTACTGAGTGGACATGAAACTTCAGGGACAAACTTCTAAACATTTATAAACATCTTCAAATGTAAAATATTTATCTCTATTCACCTATTCATAATTTTAAGATTCTTTAATTTAATACAAATGACTCGTATGAGTATAAATCATTTATTGCGTGTAAAGTGTAAAGTGATCACTTTACACACCGGTGTGTAAAGTAATCACTTTACACACCGGTTCCAAAGTGTTTTAAAATAAGTCACTTTACACATTATCTAGTGTACGTAAAATTCAACTTTAGAGGTGGGTGTTGTAAAAATTATGTTTTGAAAAGTTGGACAAAGTCATAATACCTGCAAAATAAAAAACCGCTGCCAAGTAGTTACTAGTTTGGGTATTTCCATGTTGGGATGAATCTTAATTGTATTCATTTCATGAACACTGTGCTTCCTCACAAAGGCTATTTTTTATAACAATTAATAATAGGTCAATTGATTCCTCTCGTCAAAGGGAATAAATTTGGTTGTTATAATACTTCTATATTCCCATAATTGAAAAATTTTTTCTGATATAAACGTAAAAAAAGATTTTAATTTTATTTATTATCAATAGAGTTAGTCATAAAAGGTTTTTAAATAGGTCAATTAATTCGTCTCGTCAAAAGGAATAAATTTGGTTGTTATAATATTTCTATATTCTTAAAATTGAAAAAGTTTTTCTGATATAAAAGTAAAAAATTCTTTTATTTGATCTATTGTAAATATAGTTAGTCATAATAATATATTATGCAACATGTGCGTAAAATTCGGTTTTACACGCGTGTATGTAAAACCGTACGCACGAGTTGCATACGATATTTTTTGACACAGTGTGCGTTAAATGCGCTTTTATACACCCATATTAGTTGGTGTGTAATAAACCGTTTTACGCACTAATATAGGTGTTTAAAAACGCATTTTACACACACTGTGTCACAAAAGGTTTTTAAAAGGTCAATCGACTTGTCTCTTTAAGAGAAATAAATTTGGTGCTTATAATATTGCTATATTTCCAAAATTAAGAAACTCTCTCTGATACAAACGTAAAAATAATTTTAATTTTATATATATTATAAATATAGTTGGTCATAAAAGGTTTTTCATTAGGTTAATCGATTTTTCTCATCAAAGGGAATAAATTTGGTTCTTACAATATTGCTATATTCCGAAACTAGAAAAAAGTCTTACTTATAAAGGCAAAAATTCAAAAGTCAAAAAATTTTAAATGACGAAATTTTTTGTTTGAAGATGATTACAAACACAGTATTGATTTTTATCAACTAAATACCACCTCATATTTTTAAAAATTTTTAAATAGATTTAAATATGATTTAAATATGATTTAAAATTTAAATGAAAATAAAATCAATTTTTACAATATTGAAAGTCCTTTATTACTTAAAAAACAGTGATAAAAATGATTGAAAATTTCGAACTTTTCAAATTCACTTTTTGTTATATCAAGATATTTAATGAATCAGCATCAATCTTTTTTGTAGAAAAAAAGTGTATTTCTATACAACCTCCAAATCTAGAATAAATTTTCTTGACTATAATCAAAATTGAAAACAAAATCTAAAACGATTTTTGTGAAAAATATAAAATCACAAAAAAAATATCTTCTTATCTGATCTGGCCAAAACAGGATAAATTTTGGACATCACATGGGACTATAATTGCTCCAAATTTCGTGACCCTAGCTTAACTCGATTGTGATATAATTAAATAGACATTATTGACATACATACACACACTAGGATGGACCGAAAATAAAAAATGTTGAAAATCAAAAACGAAATCCCTAAAAGTTATACATTGGGAATCCCATGAAGTGTATTAAATGTGGAATTGATCGATCTATGGCTTGGTTTTGCGCGCGAGTAAAATATGTTTAAGAAATTTATTGTAAGCAGTCTTACAGTTTCTGCGGGTTTACTTTTTTTTTAATTTTTAGGAGTTAATTTTAATTTTTTAAAATTTTTTCAGATTTTCATATGTTCTGCCATGCAAGAAAATTATATTTGATTGTACCGCTGTTATTGTACCGCAATTATTTGTTGCGCCCATGAAAATGTCAATAAACATTCTTTTTACTCTTGAAGGCCATCTTTGGGTTCAAATGAACCCACAAAAAATTCGAGATATCCGAGGAATCAAAAATGAAGAATTCAATATTTAAAAAATTTGCACTCTCCATTTTTGATTCTTCGGATATATCGAATCTTTTTTGGGTTCATTTTGACCCAAAGAAAGCCCTCATGAGTACAAAAAAATTTTATTGACATTTTTATGGACGCAACAAATAATTGCTAATTACAGAGGTACAATCAAATATAATTTTCTCACACGGCAGAGCATATGAAAATCTGAAAAAAATTAGAAAGACTCTTTACACTACCAAAAATTAAAAAAAATGTAAACCCGCAGAACCTGTAAGACTACTTACAATAAATTTCTTAAACATATGTGACGCGATCCGAGAAAAGGGACCTACTAGGCAAAAAATCGATTTTCGGATTATGATGGCTTCTATCAGTTCTTTAACTGATCTTTTTAGGGGTGCAATCAGAAAGGTTGTATCTGCATTATTTCATAAGATATAAATTATTGAAAAAGAGTTTTTGAATGCGTGCGGAGCGGCGGAGATTTCTTAAATTCATAGGTACTTCAATTCATACTTTTAGGGATGGTTTCGTTTTTGATTTTCAATTTTTTTTTATTTTCGACCCACCCTAAAACACACGCACGGAAATTTTTTAAAAATCTCATTTTCGGATTCCTAGGGTCGAATCAAGTCGAGAATTGACAAAAAATGAGGTTCGAAATTTTTCATCGTTACAAAGCTTCCTTTATAAGGAAGCAATACCTATTTAAATCAAATAATTTAAATTCAGTTTTGCTTTCTACGAATCCTAGCTTTACTAAATTTTGCTCGATGAGTTTGAAACGGACACAAGTTGTTATGTGTCGATTAACGAGGAAATCCAATGAAATCGTAAATTTGTTCGTTTTCAACATAAGCATTGGAATACTCCCATACGTGTACAGATTCAAATAACATGGCACATATATACACACATAGGCATGTTTCCTTCGGGAAATGCACCGGGGACCGGAGCAATAAAATTTGCTAAACGATGTAAATAATGGATGGGAACAGTCGGACAGTTTTCAGTTATTTTCCCCGAGCGAGCATAATTCAACTGAAATTTATAGCCGCTGCTCAATTACGCAAAATATTGTCAAAAAACGGGGAACAATTCTCTCTGACTCTCGTCCCCTACATCATTCGCTAACACCGAGACTCGTTCTCGCGTAGTCATTCAACGTTTCCTGTTCGAGTTTCGAACTTAACGTTCGTTTATTTACTCGTTCGGTAACGTCATCTTTTTGCGAATTTCGATACGATGACATTTTCTATGTAGATTGGTTCAATATCAATATTAGAAAAAACTTTAGTTACCGGAACTGAATCAATTTTCAACCAAAAGTAAATTAATAAATTTCAAACTAAAATAAATGAATTTTTAAGCAAAAGTAAATGAATGAATTTCAAACTAAAATAAATGAATTTTCAACCAAAAGTAAATGAATGAATTCCAAACTAAAATAAATGAATTTTCAACTAAAAGTAAATGAATGAATTTCAAACTAAAATAAATGAATTTTCAACCAAAAGTAAATGAATGAATTTCAAACTAAAATAAATGAATTTTCAACCAAAAGCAAATAAATGAATTTCAAACTAAAATAAATGAATTTTCATCCAAAAGTAAATGAATTTTGAACCACAGTAAATGAAATTTCATCCACAGTAAATGAATTTTCAATCACAGTAAATGAAAAGTTGTTGAAATTTCAAGAATTTTCTAACAATGCAACTTTTTGGAACTTTGAGGAATAAGGAATTTCAAACAACTTGGGGAAAGTTGCTTAGGACGGGCTTTCCATATTTTCCGAAAATTTTCGATTTTAAGGAACTTCAGAAGCAAAAGCGATTACTGGCATCATAGCTTCATGTTTGCTTTACAAAGTTAAAAGTTCAAAAAATGTTTAAAAGGCAATAAATTTTCAATGTTGAAAAATATATGTATTTTTCCCGTCTTAGGCAACCCGGTTTCCTAAGACCCCTTTAAAAATAAAAAAAGCTATGTAATTAAATACTAGATGGTATTTTGGGCCTTTATGGCCCAAAATATAATTTTGGGCCATAAAGGCCCAAATTCCCTAAGTGGCTCATGGCAATTACGCTCTTATGCACTGCTTTTCTTCCCCTGACCCACTTCAAAATCGAACTGGACGAATTCGAATTCGTTCATTCAATTATCTTCTACAGGGACAGAAGTTAGGTCAAAACAATGAATTTAAAACAATAAAACGAATTTTCGAAATTTGGCACTTACGCCCTTTTGCGAGCCCTTTTGCCAGACGACCATTCAAATAAAAAATCGATCGGTAATTCGTGTCATAATTATGTATCAAATACCCTTAAACAGCATAAAAATTAATAAAACGTAAGTAACAATTGCAAAGTTTACAAAATTACCTATAAAAAAAAATAAATAACTTACTCCTTCAAATCATTAGAAGTTATTAAATCACCACTTCTAAAACAGGTAAAAGTTCGTTCTCTACAAAAATAATTTTTGTACAAAAATGTACAAAAATAATTTTTCCTTTCTGCTTTCGTTAATTTACTTTCAATGCAGAAAAAAAAAACACTTTCAAATTAACTAGAATTCTGCTGAGCATGTTTCTTCTTCATACATAAGTGATGAATATAATGTTTTCATAAAAAAACTATTAAGGGTGGCCCGTCTTACCCAACTTTCTCCTACATAATTTTCATTCTGCACATTTTCAGTGTTGAGAAGATTAATTATTTGATTAAAAACTAGATTATTCGATTTCAAGAATATGTATTTGAGGTCCAACAATTAATAGAATTGATTAATGATTATCTATATCGGCAGTTTTTTCTATTTACTTATTAGGGGGAATTCATCTGGTTGGCACACTTTTCTAACATTTTGGATTATGCAAAAGCAAACACTGATCGATAAAACGTATATAATAAATTATTCACAGTCTGTTAACTTTTATTTGACATGCACGTTTCACGTGATTTTACGTTATTGAAATAACTTTATCATCTCAATAAAATTTGTCTTTGAAAATCATGAAAGAACGATTTACATATTTTAGAAAGAGTTTTCAGTTTTTTAAGATTACGGGAATTATAATTTTGGATACAGTTGTCTTAAAACGTAACAAATTTTCCTTAATATTGCAATACATTGTTATTCATTTATCTTTTAAAAATATTAATACACGGAAAAGAATCGGTTCAAAAATCAAGGAAAAATTTAAAGAATTAACAAAACAAAAATTTATCGAAGTATTATAGTATAAGATAGACATCAGAATCTACATTTCTTAACAAACCATTTTGTGAAAAGAAAAAATAATTTTTACAAAAAATGGTACAAATAAAATGCACATTACCTAAAATCCACTTTTCAATTATTTTTTCCTTTACACAAAATGGTTTCTTAAGAAATGTATGTATATGTGTGCTCGATTTTCCAAATATTATAATTAGATTTCTAAAGTGGAAAACAGTGAAAAATTAAGAAAAAGAGAAAGTTTTGAAATTCATGCATTTTGAGTTTTCCAAGCCTTTTTTATTTTTTATTCCTTGAATCTTTGACTCTTCAAATTTCTCATTTCTAAATTTTTTGGTTCGCAAATTTCCTTTTCATCTTTCAATCTAAATCATTTCTAATTATGGACACATCTAATTTTTAACTTAATCCCAAAGTTTCTAATTTATCAAAATACGTTTCAATTTCTCAAATCTACGAACTTTCTTAATTATTTCTTAATTATTCTTTAATTATTTCAATTTTTTTTCTTCATCATCTAATTTTCCATTCTGCAAGATCTGTATTAAAAATTAGAAGTTTTGAATTATATAAATAAATTGATATTAATATTATATATGCAATGGTATTATATAAATATAAAATTTCAGTCCAAGGTTCAAATCATGGAAAGGTTTATGATTTGAAAATTCAAAAAGTAGATCGTTAGTAAATTAACTGTTAATTATAATAATTAATTAGTTAAAAAATTTGAACTAAGAAATGAGCTGTTCCACATTAATAAAAAAATAAAAATAAGAACTGAAAATTTGCAATACAAAATTTCACCCGGTTTCTATGATAATTTCAAATAATAATTTTTTCATTTACATCATATTTTATAAACATATTAATATACATATTTTATAAACAAATATAGAAACACAGAGGCCCGAGACTTTACGAAATGATTTTTCGTGAAAGAGAGAAATTCTTAGACACTTATAAAATTATGATTTACTCTCTAAATCCGAATCAGTAAAACTTTTCACTGATTTCATTCAGTGACGCATTTCTAGCTAATTCATCAGTGAATGCTGACTAAATTTCAGTGTAATTGAT
>JBAGKK010000075.1:147078-157721 GCA_037177015.1 Euceroptres primus
AAATTCAGTCAAAATTCACTAATGAATTAACTAGAAATGGGTCACTGAATGAAATCAGTGAAAATTTTGACTGATTCGGATTTAGAGAGTAGGTAATATGATCACTCTCAAAATAACTATAATTGTGATATGTCGTAAAGGTAATGTCTCACATGAAAAAATGACGAAGAAGACAATGTAAGAATCAATGTAAAATCCTTACCATCTGATATGGGGGAAAAAAATAGATGAATATAATGTTTTGATACACAAATATTAAGGATGGTCCGTCTTAGAGAACTTTCCCCTAAATATGGGGTTTAAAAATATCCAAATATTGTAAACTGGTTAAACTATATGATCTTTTATATTTCTTCCATATCGGACGGTAAGGATGGAAACTTTTTTACACTGACTTCGTAATTTTTCCACGAGAGACATTACCTTTACGACATATCGGAACAAGTGGGCTGCGGTAGTTTTTTTCTGAAAACTTGGGCTAGACAAAATTTATATGATCTTTAGTTATCCTGATTCATAAATTTTAATTTTGTTGCGTAAATTGTACTTAAATTTTTTCAATTACTTGTTCGACTGAAAATAGAGGAAAAAGAGTACAATAATTTTCAAAAATAGAGAAAATAGAGGATAATTTCTAAAAATAGGGGAAAATAGAGAACTAATTCCAAACTAGAGGAAACAGAGGTCAAATTGAGGTTAAATGTGCTGTTAAATTGAATCAAATACAATTTGATTCAAACGTCATTTGATTTAAAGAGTACTTCAAATATTTTGCCAACCAAAATACTTTTGGCTTGCCCTTTTACGAAAGTTTTTTTAAAAATAAGATCTAGGTAGAAATTCATCATTTCAAATAACACTCAAAGAGTGATTAACCTTATTTAATAACCCCAATTTCGAATTTCCATATAGATTCCACAACCTTCTCATCTCGCTCCTCCAGTGACCATTTTCTGCCTCAACCTCCATCATTGTTTCCAAGATACCTACGAGGGAGATACGAGAGTGGAAATCTCTAACTCAAGCTCCAAAAGTATATGGGGCGTCGTGGGTGGTTGGAAGTAGGTGGGGGTTGGGATTCGCTCCCTTCTAATCTGGTCTCCTTGGTTTCGCCCTCGGGTTTTCGCGAGCGAGGGCCTCCGGAGGTGGTTAGGGGTTTAGGCGGAGAAAGAGAGAAATAGAGAAATAGAGTAAGAGAGACTAAAACGAAGAAAGCCACAAGCGATAGAGAAGGTTGGAGGGAGAGAGAAACAAAGTTGGAGAACAGGAGGCGGTTTAAAGGGTAGCGAACGCCTCGACAAAGCAACCCTCTTAAAGTTTACTCTCTGCTGTGCCTACCAATGCGACTACTCAATCTCTACGTCTACGCGTTCCTGGTCCGAATGCGAAACATTTCCTTTTTTAAGTTTTTTTTTTCAAACCTTCAAAAAACAGACTCGCTTCCTCTTTGTAGCCAAAGAAAGTAGGACTCGAGACAGATAAGGAAATGTGGACAAAAAAACTTTAATTTAAGCAGAAACCTACTTCCGGAATAAGAATATAATAGACCGAATCCGTGTCAAATCATGCAGGCCGGCAGTAGGGTAAGAAAAGCGTCTGTGGACAAATCAATTCTCAGATTAAACTACTCATCCGATTTTAAAGTTTGTTTAAAAATTAAAGTGTATTAAATCCCGCATCGTTACAACGTGGGACATTTTTGAAATATTTTCTCAAAAACTTTTTATTTAATAAACAAAATGAAAAAAATTTTTTTGACTATTTAAGACTGCCATTTAGTGTACTATTTAAAAGTTTTTTTTTTAAATTAAAGTGTACTAAATTCCGTATCGTCACAACGTAGGACATTTTGGAAAATTTTCTTAAAAACTTTTTATTTAATAAACAAAATGAAAAGATTTTTTTTTGACTATTCAAGACTTTCATTGAGTCAAAAAATGTTTTATTTTACCGAAAATGCTTCACGTTGAGACAAAAACTCATTAGAAATGATGTCCAGCAGTATTAATTTAAGAAAACAAAAACTTAAATGGTTATAAACAAATTAGGGAACAAAAGTTATATCTTCTTTATTTGCCACATTTAGATGCACTAAACCAATATTTTCAGGAGAAAATGGAAATAGAATAATGTTAACTTAAAATTAGAAGACGTTAAACATCAGCTCCTAATTGTTTTGTAAATAATTAGAAATTTATGTTTAACGTCTTATAATTTTAAGATTAACAATTTCAATTAGGAAATAACAATTTAACAAATACGAAATTAAGGCATGTTCAATTAAATAGATTTATCTTTTTCAGCAGAATTAGCTATAAATATTTCACCAATGACTTTCTGCTGTGATAGTTTGCACTGCAACAACAATCGTGTACTATTTAAACATATTTAATAAACAAATGCATTATTTGGCCATTTTTGAGTAGATAAGCTTCGTTTTTTTCAGCAAAATCAATAACTAGTTTTTTGCCAATGTGTTTTGCTGTTTTACTTTACCCTTAGGCATCAATTGATTATTATTTAAATAAATTTAGTTAACAAATTATTTATTTGACCATTTTTCAATATAAAAATTTTGTTTTTCAGCAGAATCAACTACAAACATCACAGAGATAGTCTATTGCTATGATGAATTCGCAGTAAAACAATAATTGTACATTATTTAAGAAAATTTAATAAACAAATGCATTGCTTAGCTGTTTTTCAATAAATTTGTTTCGTTTTTTTAGCAAAATCAACTAAAAATATCTCACCAATGGCCTTGTGCAATGACAACTTGCAGTTAGACAATAATTGCACATTTTTTAAACAAATTTAATAAAAAATGTACTGTTTGACAAACTTCAAATGTACTGTTTGATAAACTTCGTTTTTATTAACAATTATTGTTTAACTGCAAATCATCATAACAATAGACTATCCCTGAGATGTTTGTAGTTGATTCTGCTGGAAAAACAAAATTTCTATATTGAAAAATACTCAAATAATTAATTTTTTGACTAAAATTGTTTAAAAAATAAACAATTGATGCCTAAATTTTTTTAAACAATAAACAATTGATGCCTTAGTGTAAAGCGAAACAGCAAGACACATCGGCAACATGCTAGTTATTGATTCTGCTGAAAAAACGAAGCTTATCAAAAAGAATACCTTTCTAAAGAATACCTTTATTTATTAAATTTGTTTAAACAATATACAATATTGCTCAATTTCAAAATATCATAGCAAAAGGACATTGGTGAAATAATTATAGTAGATTAAAAAAAACGATAATAATTTATTGAAAAACAGCCAAGCAATGTATTTGTCTTTGAAATTTGTTTAAATAATGTAAAATTATTGTTCAACTGCAAATCATTATAATAATAGACTATCTCTGAGATGTTTGTAGTTGATTCTGCTAAAAAACAAAATTTCTATGCTTAAAAATGGTAAAATAATTAATTTGTTAATTAAAGTTTAAATAATAAACAATTGATGCCTAAGTGTAAAGTAAAACAGCAAGATACATTGGCAACATAGTAGTTATTAATTCTGCTGAAAAAACGAAGTTTATCTACTCAAAAGTGGCCAAATAATGCATTTGTTTATTAAATTTGTTTAAACAATATAAAATATTGTCCAATTGCTAATTATCACAGCAAAAGACCATTGCTGAAATATTTATAGTAGATTCTGCTAAAAAAACCAAACTAATTGACTGAAAAACAGCCAAGCAATCCATTTGTTTATTAATTTTGTTTAAATAATGTACAATTATTGTTAAACTTCGAATCATCATAGCAATTGACTATCTCTGAGATGTTTGTAGTTGATTCTGCTGAAAAACAAAATTTCTATATTGAAAAGTGGTCAAATAAATAATTTGTTAACTAAATTTGTTTAAACAATAAAAAATTGATGCCTAAGTGTAAAGTAAAACAGCAAAACACATTGGCAACATACTAGTTATTGATTTTGCTGAAAAAACGAAGGTTATCTACTCAAAAATGGCTAAATAATGCATTTGTTTATTAAATTTGTTTAAATAGTACACGATTGTTGTTGCAGTGCAAAATATCACAGCACAAGGTCATTGGTGAAATATTTGTAGTTAGTGCTGCTGAAAAAGCTAAATCTATCTAATTAAAAATGCCTTAATTTCGTATTTGTTTATTAAATTGTTATAAACAATTAATAATTGATGTTTAACAGCTTCTAATTTTAAGCTAACATTATTTTACTTCCATTTTCTCCTGAAAATATTGGTTTAGTGCATTTAAATGTGGCAAATAAAGAAGATATAACTTTTGTTCTCTAATTTGTTTATAACAATTTAAATTTTTGTTTTATTAAATTAATACTTTTGGACATCATTTTTAATCAGTTTTTTTCTCGACGTGGATTATTTTCGGTAAAATAAAAAATTTTTTGACTAAATAAGTACATGGAAAATAAGGAGATATTTTTTAAAACTAACACAGCGATATTTTTACATTTTTTACAAATATTTAAAAATTTTAAGGATAAAATGAGTTTTTTTGGAAATTTTACTTTAAAAACCCTTGTCATTTTTGCAATTTTTGAGATATTAAGGTTTTTCTTTTTTCAGTTATACAGTTTTTTGCACTCTTTCAAAATTCCGCCAAAAAATTTAAAAATAATAAAAAGTATTAAAGTTATTTCGATTTTTTTGAAACAAATTTTAACTATTTTTTCCCAAAAACCCCATCTTTTTTCCCTGACATTTTTTGGAATAATAGGTACTAATATAGTCTACTCGGCATAAATTTCCCATATGGTATTTTTTTGTTTTTCAGGAGAAAAAAATTAATTTCGATTTTTTTTTTCAAAACCTTGCTATTTTTACAATTTTTGAGATTTTAAGGTTTTTCTTGTTCCAATTTGTCAAGTTTTTTCACTCTTTCGAAACCGATGAGAAAAAGCAAGAAAAAAATAAAAAATGGTAAAACTATTTTGATTGTTTGAAACATTAAAACACGAAATTTTTCAAAACCTTTCTATTCACTTTTCCATAATCTGGACATTTTAATCTGCCCTCTGAATAAACACTCTTCGCAGCCATGATAATTGTCTAAAACATTACATAAAACATTACATAAAACAAAACATAAAAACTCTAAAGTGCAACAGGCACTACTCAATATTACAACTAGAATTATATTCGATATTTGACAAGATTATGCGACATTTGCGCGCATATTTGACAAGGTAAATATAATTGAAGTTTTTGATTTCTAAATTTTAACCTCCAAATAAATTCCAGTTTGGTTTGTTTTAGAATACAAGTCCGACAGCTTCTTTTTTTATATACACACGATTTTAACTTAATTTGTTAAGACAAACTAACTGTACCTTTTATATTAAAATTTTATGACTGTATTCTAAGTTGTTTTTCTTAATTATAATGTTGATTTCACTGTATAGATGGTCCCCTTGAAGAGCAAATACTGATTTCGAAAGGTCGCGAGTTTTAACATCAATAAATTGGTCCAAATGATGTTTTATCCACCATAAAATCTATGATGTTTTTTTACCTCATAAATAAAAATATCTATACATCCATCAATATATGGCCATGAAGTAAAATTGAATTCGTTAATCTGTGGCGAAAAGTTCCTTTATCTTGATGAGGTTCCACTTTTCGCCATTAGAGGAACTTCCCTTATTTTTCGTCGCTAATTTCCTGGTCCGCGATTGAGAAAAACAACTGCCGAGTGCTGATAGCGAAAAGCAGGGTCGAAGAAGGACGCAGAAAAGTTTGACTGGTGGAAACGAGAGAGCGGGGGATTGGTCCTTCCTGACGACTTAAAACCCCGTGAGTTCACCCTCCGGCTCTTCACCCTCCACGAGGAGAGGTCTTCCTGGACTAAGGACGAGGCGAGCGACGGGAGAGACGAGGACGCTTTCAAAAGACTCAAAATTACTTTCTGGATAAGCTGGATTAGGCTCGCTCTCGTGCTGCGCCCCAGATTAGACCGGTGACGGTGACACTCTGCGCGAACGACTATTCGCTCTGCACTTGTTTTTCTTTTTCCTTCTACCCTCTCTCTTTTTTTTCCCAAAAAAATTCCCGCTTGCGTCTCTTGTGAATCTCATTACGGACGGAGTGAAATGGCCTTTCCGAAATCCCGAGTCGGGACCTTTGCAGACTCAGGTTTCGCTTAAATTAAATTTCTAGAAAAATAGGAAACAATAATTATTGCAGCAACAATATTCGGTCTTACGGTCAATTCAAATTAAAAGACAAATAAAATATGTTAAAACAGATTCATCGCCGAAAGGTTACTCGACGTTTCGACCAACACTGCGGGTCTTTTCCAAAAGTCAGATTTAGAATTTAGAATAAAAAATAAAAAAATGAATAATAATATAAATAAAAATGCAAAATAAAATAAAATAAATAAATAAAAATATAAATAAGAATATAAATAAAATAAAATAAATAAGAAAATATAAATAATAATATAAATAAATATAAAGTTTAACAAATTTAAGTCGACAAAGGAACAAGGTTTTTTTCAAAAAACAATTTAAAAGCAACATACCTGTGTCAAGATAACCTGTTTGTGATTGCAAAAATTACTTAATAGAATTTACTTTAAATAAAAAATAAGACATAATAGTCAAGTAGTTTTTTAGTTTGAGCGTCAAAGACTTAGAGAGGGTCAACTTGAAGAAAGGAAAGGTCGAAGAAAGGAAAAACAACTCTGGATTCATTTCGACTATGAATTGTTTTTGATTACTAAAATACGAAACATTTAGAACATGTTTTTTTTAATTGCACTACCGGTAAAAATTGTGGGACCGCTTATAAAAATCATATTAACATACAATAACAAATGATGGAAGATCGACTGAACAATTTTCGTCCTGCGCACCGTTCAGCAAATTAGATCCTAACTCGGGAAACCAATAAAGATTTTGAATCGAAGACATGAGAATGACACCTCGGCAAAGAACATTTAAATTTGGCCCCTAAATTAGGTTATTTTAACTATTACTTGGGGGGCCAACTTCAAATGGTCTTTAACGAGTTGTTATTCTCAAGTCTTCAATTATTCTTAGTCTCATTTTAAAACTGAGATTTGAGACATTAATTAGTCTTTCGCACACGCTATCTTGGCCTTTATTTATCGAAAATACTTCAAATAAGGCTTATTAGACGCATTCAAATAATCGTAACTTTGCGAAAATTGATTTTTTTTCAAAATGAAAAAAAAGTGTCGTCTTATTTTTTTTGAAAAGTAACATATTTCATCGGCGTCCGATTTGAAGTTGCACCGCGTGCCTGATTTGAAATGGATTCGGTCTTTAATATCTTAAAAATTGCAAAAATGGCAAGGTTTTTAATTGAATATAATTTTATATAAATTATAATCCCGATCAAAACTATAGGACCACTTAAAAAAATCGTATTAAACTCTATAAAATCATTAATCTGGAATTCGACACCTCCACTGCAGAGGGCTCCAAGTTCTTTTCGCTCCGTATTCAGCTCTAACACCTATGCTTATTAGGGTGGTCCAAAAAACGCTTTTCGAGCTACAGGGTAAGACACCTCAAAAGTTTCCATTTCCGGAGAACGAAAATCTGTAATTTTTTTTTCGAAATTCGAATATTAACACGTGCCACCGGGTACTTCAAAATCCCATTTAATTAACATGGGGAAATTTTGAATTTTCGAAAAGTTGAATTCATACTTCAGGATTTGATCGAAACATGCCAAGTTTTTTAGGGATTAAAGAGGAGTCACTACGAAATAAGGCTACACTAATAACTTTCATTTCCAATCCACCCTTATCCCCCCCACAGCGCCCCAAATATAACCCAAAAATCAAAAAGCTACATTTTTACGAATTATTGTTACTTTTTAGCCATTTCCGTCGTCTTTTTCATACAAATAATGTTATTGTTTATACAATTAATTATTGTTTTTTTCTTCAAATTTCCTTCAAATTGAGTATGAATGGTTTACATCTTTTTCTGGCGCATTATTAAATAAATCATAAAAGTTATGATAAAATTAAAATTATAAAACTGTATTTATTATTGCATTATTCATATTTTTACGATCTTTATCATGATTATGTTATAAAAAAAGTACATTCGCTAAAGCAAATTATGATTCAAGTTTCAAAAGATTGCTATTTACATTTTCATACTCGTTATAAATATTAAAACAAATTATAGAAAATAGTTTCCAGATATCAGAAAGAAAACATTGTCGTCGGCCAAAAAATAATATTTTGTGATCAGTGTTGTAATTAGACTGCATATAAAATGAATTTAGATTATATTCCATTATAGCATTTGAAAGTCTTTTATGAATATCAAGACGACATACTGGAGGACACAAAAAATATATATTAAAATATATTCACGGAAATAATTCTATGTATTGTATTTTATATTATTAATCCACATTTTTAAATAGAAAATTGCCTGAACCAATAAAAATGGTTTAAACAATGACATGACGTTTCTAACAGAATTTACTACTCCTAGAAATCATTCAATATTATGTTTAATTCAGAAAATACGTTTTGAAAATATTTTTGTAAAAATAATTGTTTAAACAAATTATATTTGTTTAAACAATTGAAAAATGGTACATATATTCTTTTCATACACTATACAGTCAGAAAAATAATTGTATGTGTTCTATTTTATTTCATTTTTTTAGTTATCAAAAAATAACTGCTTGAGCAAATAAAAAATTGTTTAAACAAATAGAAGTTAGAAGAAATGTATCAAAATTAGAAGAAATCTATCAAAATTATGTAATTATTCAATAAAAATTATCATAGGATATCGATTTGAAAAAAAGTGTACATCTCTGGCTCAATTTTTAGAAATTTTGAAAATAAACAATAAATAATTGTTTAAATAATTACATAATGTTTTTAGAAAAATTTACTACTCCAACCAATTACAAAATATTGCAGTTCAATCAGAAAATACGATTATTTATTACATTTTTTGGGAATAAATAATTGTTTAAGTAATTTACATTTGTTTAAACAATTGAAAATTGTTTAAAAAGTCATGGTTAATATTAAATTGTCCATTAGTAATTATTTGTATGAAAAAGAGGACGGAAATTGCTAAAAAGTAACAATAATACGTAAAAATGTAATTTTTTTAATTTTTGGTTTATATTTCGGGCGCTGTGTGGGGGGTAAGAGTGGGTTGGAAATGAAAGTTATTAGTATGGTTTTATTTCGTAGTGATTCCTCTTCAATCCCTAAAAAACTTGGCACGTTTCGATCGAACCCTGAAGTATGAGTTCAATTTTTCGAAAATCCAAAATTTCCCCATGTTAATTAAATGGGATTAGCATGTGCCCGATGGCCCGTGTTAATATTTGAATTTCGAAAAAAAATTCCAGATTTTCTTTCTCCGGAAATGGAAACTTTTGGGGGTTGTCTTGCCCTCTAAAATGAAAAAAAATTTTGCAATGCATTTTTGGATGACCCTAATGCTACACAGGACTTGGCGGTATACGGAGCAAAAAGAACTTGGAGCCCTCTGCAGTGGAGGTGTCGAATTCAGTATTTTTTCTGTATATTTCCATCTTTTTTTAATACCGTTAAGAACCAAATCTAAAGGAACATTAGTGAAAAGTGATGAGACATCTAAAAATATCACGATATGGTTATCAGGAATTTTTATTTTAGATATAGTTTATTTAAAAGTTAATGAGTTTTTTACATAAGAATCAGGTTTAGGAATAGATTTAGTTAAAATATGGTTATCAGGAATTTTTATTTTAGATATAGTTTCTTTAAAAGTTAATGAGGTTTTTACATAAGAATCAGGTTTAGGAATAGATTTAGTTAAAATACTTTAGACATGTAATGTTTAGGTGAATTACTTGATGAAACAACATGTCTTAATGGATTTATATTTATTTATTATATTTATTATATTTATTATATTGTATTTATTATATTTATTAATTATATTTATTTATTATATTTCTTACATTATATTTATTTATTATATTTATTATATTATATTTATTATATTATATTTACTTATAAATCCATGAGTCTCTAATGGATTTATATTTATTTATATTTATTTACGAACGTCTTTATCATTTCCATATTTATCCAGCAGTACATAATTTAATTTTATAATTAGTAAAGTAATAGTTGTTACAGCAAAGTCGATTAAAAGGGAGGATGTAAACCTACGTCCTTTTCTTCTTTGCAAAGTATACTTCCCGAGATGAAGTAAAATATAGTCGACTTTCGTATCCGATTACGAGCCAGACATTTTGCTGAAAAGACTGAAATTCTAGATATTCTTGTTTTACAAGGAGAAATTACGGAGAAAGGGTAGATCGCGGTTTCACTGTGCGGATTTTCCTGAGATTGGTGGACCGAGATTTTGCCTGAATGGATAGTGTTCTGTATGCAGCTTGTGTTACTGGTGCGGACGGAACGTATTTGTACCTCGGAGTATATAAGAACCCGCTTTTTTATCTGCCAGATTCCAAAATGGAAAATTATTCATTTGAACTGGCGCTAAATTAAGGAAGTATTTCGCATATAACAAGGATCAGGAAAAAAAGGATATCAGATTCAATAATAATATTCAATAATAGATTAATAATTAATATTCAATAATAGATT
>JBAGKK010000075.1:157821-167900 GCA_037177015.1 Euceroptres primus
CATAATTAATATTCAATAATAGATTCATAATTAATATTCAATAATAGATTCATAATTAATATTCAATAATAGATTCATAATTAATATTCAATAATAGATTCAATAATAATCTTTGTAAACAATTATACTGTAGGAGAATTTTCATATTGATGCTGATTTACCTCAAACGCTTGAGGTATTCCAAATATTTGTAAATATTTCAAATATTTAGAGGTGTTTCGCTTTGAATATTTTCAAAGTCACTTGAGTAAGTAGAACTCTGAGAGGTTTCTGATTTTTTCCTTTATTCTGTAAAATACCCTGTATCACATAGGCTCTTTAACCTTCTCATGGTTTTGCTATGGAATCAATTTTGAGCAACGATAGATGCGGAAGTACATGTTTCGAGAGTGCTCGGTGCTGACTCCCCGGCCATTGATTCGAAACCCACCCCTTGGTAGTTCACACACGTGCGGAGCGAATGGTTCACCGCATGCGTTACCACCACAGAGATAATGTGCAAATGCATGAAGATGTTCACACCAATGCCATTAAATTTGTCTCCATTCCAATGCTACTCTCACATCCAAAGAAATTTAGCTCCTAACTCCAATTAAACTTAATTAAATTAGAAATTTAGGAAATTAGAAATTATAGGAAAGATAATAACAGAAGAAAGAGAAGAACAAAGATGAAGTCATCCTTAAAAAAAACAACAGTAAAAATAAGTAATAATAGTACTAATAATATAATTTGTTTGCCCTTCTGCAGAGTGGATTGTAATGTAATAGTAGGTAAAAGAGTAGCTATTGACGAAACGTTTTAGATCAATCTGATTGCTATCCTTTCTCTCTTGGAAACCATTTCAACATATGTAACTTGTACCGAATTTATCCTAATTTATCGAAACATAGTTTCTGGAAACTGACTTTCAAATCATTTATCTGCTGAGCTGACTAATTGCGAATTTCGAAAACACGTCCTGGCACGATTGTGTTGGAATTGTGGTGGTATACATGAATTTGTGTTGGTGTAGGTAGGTTGGTAGGTAGGTAGGCACTAAAGCCAAGGTTGGAGGGTCCTCACCGCCGCAACATTACGCTGATTGCCTGAATTATCCGCAACCAGCCCGCCTACTCGATACATACCTAAGCCCTGGTACGCTCTCCTGCTTCCATGTACTCTGAAGCTCATGTACTCCAGAATAGTGCCTATGTAACTCTACGTTACTCCTGTTTCTATCTATGGTGTCTGCATTTATATGTATATACATCATATACATATACATATGTATATATCTATATATATATATATATATGTATATGTACATCATATACATATACATCATATCATATACATGCATATCTAAGCGTATGCATATACATCTAAATGTATAGGGAAAAGTTGCCTAAGACGGGCTACCTCCTAAGACGGGACACCCTTAATATTTTTGTATGAAAACATTATATTCATCACTTGTGTATGAAGTTACATGTGCAGCAGAATTCTAGTTATTTTGAAAGTGTTTTCTTTGCACTGGAACGAAATGAACGAAAACAGAAAGGAAAAATTACACAGGCCCACCAAAAAAAAGTGGGTTGTGCGAGAGGTTAGAGTATGGTATCTATACGTATTTTGGGGCGCTGAACACGAATCTGACATCAGTTTTTCCCCAGCACGTCAGGGTTTTCCCCTAGATGCGGAAAATACCCTAGTAAATTCCTGGGTATAAATACCCTTGGTATTAAAAACATCTGAAAACAGATTAGGTATGATATTTTTATGCATTTTGGTGTACAGAACACGAATCTGAGACTAGTTTTCCCCAGCACATCGGGGTTTTCCCCTAGATGCAGAAACTTCCCTAGAAAATCAGATTTTTTGGGTATGAAATAACCCTTGTTATTGACATCGTTTGGAAACAGATCAGAGCATGATATATTTATATTTTTTGGGTTTTCAATACGAATTTGGCATTGGTTTTCGCCAAGCTCACCAGAGTTTCCCCTAGACGCGGATATTTCCATAGAAAATCACCTTACTCTGATATGAAATTACACTTGGTATTGAAATCGTCTGTAAACAGGTGAGATCATGATGTATTTATGTATTTTGGTGTGCTGAGTATGAATCTAAGAATGGTTTCCTCACATCCCATCAGAGTTTCCCCCTAGACGAGGAAATGTTCCTAGAAAATTAGCATTTTCCGGTATGAAATTTTAGTATTGAAATCATCTCGAAACAGTTCAGGCATGATATCTATATGTATTTTGGTGCGTTGAATATGAATCTGACATTAGTTTTCCCCCAGTACCGCAGATTTTTCCCATAGAAGCGGAAAATTCCCTAGAAAATAAGCTTTGTCGTGTATGAAGTAACCCTTGTTATTAAAATCGTTTGGAAGCAGGTCACAGTATGATATATATTTTTTTTTGTGTTTTGAATACGAATCTGACATTAGTTTTCGCCAAAACGTCAGGGTTTTCCCCCTAGATGCGGAAAATTCTCTAGTAAATGAGCTTTTCTGGGTATAAATTACCCTTGGTATTAAAATCATCTGGAAAAAGATCAGGCATGATATTTTTATGTATTTTGGTGCGCAGAATACGAATCTGAGATTAGTTTCCCCCCAGCACATCGGGGTTTTCCCCTAGACACGGAAAATTTTCTAAAAAATCAGCTTTGTCGGATATGAAATAACCCTTGTTATTGAAATCGTCTGCAAACAGGTCAAAGCATGATATATTTATATTTCTTGGGTTTTGAATACGAATCTGACATTAGTTTTCTCGAAGCACGTCAGGGATTTTCGCTAAACGCGTAAATTTCCCTAGAAAATCAGCTTTTTCGGGAATGAAATTGTCCTTGTTTTTGAAATCTTCTGTAAACAGGTCAGAGTATATCTTTATGTATTTTGGTGCGCTAAATACGAATCTAGCATTAGTTTACCCTTATTTCGTTAGGGTTTTACACTAGACGCGAACAATTCCCTAGAAAATCAGCTTTTTTATACATGGAATACTCTTGGTATTGAATTCATCCCGAAAACGTCCCGAAAATCATATCTTGATGTATTTTGGGGTATGTTATATGTATATGTTTATATATGTTTCAACTGTTTAAATAATTGTTTGTTAACGTGCATTAATTATTACCTCACTAAGTGAAAAGTGGACAAAAAGTTGAATATTTCAGAAAAAACCGCAACTTGCTAGCATTACTATAGGAGAAGATAGTTACAAATAATAATAATAATTGGTTTAAACAATTATATTTGTCAAATTGCATTAATTATTAACTCACTCTAAGCGAGAAGTGGACAAAAAGTTGACTATTTCAGAAAAAACTGCAACTTTCTAGCATTATTCAAAGAGAATATTATCAAAAAGAATAATAAATTGTTTAAGTAATTATGTTTGTCAACTTGAATTAATTACAACCTCTCTCTAATTGAAAAATTGGTAAAAAGTGGAACATTTTAGAACAAAACTGCAACTTTCTAGCATTATTCTAAGAGAATATTGTTATAAATAATAATGAATTGTTTAAACAATTAATTCTGTTAATTTTAATTGATCATTGCTTCGCTCTAAATGAAAAATTGAAAAAATGTTTGAAAATTCGGAAAAAACCGCGACTTTCTAACTCTATTCTAAGAGAAAATTGCTTAAAACAATAATAAATTGTTTTTGACACAGTGTGCGTAAAATGCGTTGTTACACATCCATATTAGTGCGTAAAACGGTTTATTAGACACCCAGTAATACGAGTTTTAACGCATTTTGCGCACAATGTGTCAAAAAGTATCGTATGCAACTCGTGCGTACGGTTTTACGCACATGTTACATAATATATTATATTAAACAATTTATGTAAACATCTAATTATCAGTAGAAAGTAGTATTTTATGTGTTAGAAACAATTTGTATTAAAAAAACAGCAAAAAATCATTATTAGCACCTCAAATTCGCAAAACCCAATTTTTCACTTATGGGGTTTTTTTGAGACCCTATAAAACAGACTAATGGAGGTGATATTTAAAAAGTAATTATCTATTTGTATTCTATAGCTAATTGTGAAGAGAAATGTTTGGTTTGAACTCGATTCACCTAATAATAACGATTGTGAATAAAATTTACAAGAGCGTCTTTTTTTCTTACGGGAAATACGTGTTAAAACTTCGTCGAGCTTGCGGAACCTCTAAATATCATTTTTTTCCAAAAAAAAAACCATTAATTTTTTTGTGGATTCGAACAAATTTGGGGGCGATATGCATGAAAATTCAAAAAAAAATTTCTAATGCATTTTTGGACCACCTTAGTGGTCCAATACATATATGTATTGGATATACAACACATACATATATGTATATGTGTGTGTTGACATATATGTAGCCATATACATTATGTGTACATGTGTTTATATATGTTTTCCCTAGATATCTAGAGACACATATTTCTCCATATACCTGCAATTCTGTACCTTACCTAAGTATACGTATCGTCATGGTAGAAACGCTAACGTATTCCAGAAGGTTTACGAGGAGAAAATTGAAAACAGAGAGATGCATGGAAGTGCAGACGAGTCGCTTCATGCAAGATATTATCGGCTAACTTATGCTGTGTGCATAAATGCATGAAATGCGAGGATGGTAAGCGGGTGCAGTTTCTAGAAATAGGAGTTATTAATGCAATTATAATCATTGAGCTTAACGTCATTTTGTATAAAAAATAATTCATGTACTCTTTTTTTTACATTCAATATCAAAATTTGTATTACTCTGTCAAATATTTATACGATTGAACTATAACTCTATAAACATAGGGTTCTATCTCACTTTTTTGTCGAAATTTAGTAGAGAGCACCAAAATGTAATTTAAATGTACGAAGGGTCAATCTCAGAGATAAATTTCTTCTCTAAATATTGTTGATTCATAAATAACAAATTAAGAGGAATCTAGCTTTTACACTCTATTTTTACGCAGCCTCAAAAGTTATTATCTCCATAAAATTAGCTGTACTGCTTAGCTGCAAAGTTCTTTCAACATGAATAGTTTATTGCAATTCAGTTTTAGCTTTTTCAGGAATAAATCTTTTGCGAATTTTTTAGTTGCTCTTGTCGAAAACAGATTAGAAACCTTTTTATCATTTATCATATTATCATTGCCATATTATCATTATCAATAAATCTCTTTAATAGGGCGGAGTGAAAATGCAAAAATTAATGAAATCGTTTCAGCTTACGTAAAAAAAAGTGGTAAAAAGAAAAAAAAATTGAAATCGGTTAATATTTTCTGTTCTCTTTTTTGATTTGAAAATTCAAAAAAAATTCCTATTGGTTCACAAAATTGTGGCGAATTTTTTATATGCGCAGTTTTAGCTAGTAAACAGTAACAAAGAATTAGAAATTCTGAAAAAAAATTTTTTGCTCAATTTAGAATTTTTTAAAAATGTGACAAAAACTTGTTTTTTTGGCTTTTGTCGTAGGCACACATTTTGAAAAATGTTGAATATGTCGAATTTGAAATTTCTTCAACCTGAACCGAAGAAATATTTCGTTATTTTGCTTTTTCGAGAAAAAAATTTTTCGTGGTGTTTAAAGCGTTCCAAACTCGTGAATTTTGTCTCTTAAATTTTTTTGTACAACAAATTTTCGGAAAAAATTGTTTTTTTCCGAAAAAGAAAAATACTATGTTTCTTTGATTCAAGCTGAAGAAATGTCAGGTTCCACATATTCAACTTTCTCCAAAATGTGTGTCGACGACAAAATCCAAAAAAAGCATGTTTTTTGCATACTTTCAAAAAATTATAAATTGAGCAAAAATTTTTTTTAGAATTTCTAATTTTTTGTTATTGTTCATTAGAAAAAACTGCATATAAAAAATTCGCCATAATTTTTGAACCAATAGGAATTTTTTTTTGAATTTTCAAATTAAAAAAAGGAACAGAAGATATTAACCGATTTCAGAAATTTTTTTTTTACTTTTTTCGGATGCCAACCCACATAGTTTTTTGCCTAAGCTCAAATGATTCGATTGAATTTTGAATTTTCACTCCGCCCTACTCTTTATGTATGAACTAATCAATTTTCAAAAGCTTCAGAGAAAATCCCTGGGTATCATTTTAATCTGAAATAAAATGAGAAATAGAAAAAAAAACTGAAAATTATAAAACTAAATTTAATTATAAAATTAAATTTATTTATAAAATTAAATTTAATTATGAAACTAAATTTAATTACGAAACTAAATTTAATTATGAAATTAAATTTAATTATGAAACTAAATTTAATTATAAAATTAAATTTAATTATAAAACTAAATTTAATTATAAAATTAAATTTTATTATAAAACTAAATTTAATTATAAAAGTAAATTTAATTATAAAACTAAATTTAATTATGAAACTAAATTTAATTATGAAATTGAATTGGATTATAAAATTAAATTTTATTATAAAATTAAATTTAATTATAAAACTAATTTTAATTATAAAAATAAATTTAATTATAAAATTAAATTTCTTTATAAAATTAAATTAGTTATGAAACTAAATTTAATTATGAAACTAAATCTAATTATGAAATTTAATTTGATTATAAAATTAAATTTAATTATAAAACTAAATTTAATTATAAAAGTAAATTTAATTATAAAACTAAATTGAATTACCTAACTAAATTTAATTATAAAATTAAATTTGCTTATAAATCTAATTTTAATTATAAAATTAAATTAAATTATAAAACTAAATTTAATTATCAAACAAAATTTAATTATAAAACTAAATTTAATAATAAAACTAAATTTAATTATAAAACCAAAAACAACTAGCTAACTAATTATAACAAAAGACTGTGACAATAGAATAATGATCCACTTCAGATTAAAATAATATCGCTGCAGACTGAAATAATGTCCCACGATTTGCTGTGTTATCAAAGTTCTTAAAAAAAAAAAGATAGAACCCTATAGCTCTAGAGTCATAAAAAACGAGAAAGTAAAAAAACATAAGCTCAATTAATGAGATTCGGAGTATCTGAGTGGAAATTTCCCAGGCACCTGACATTCCTAACAAGCAAACAATTCTAGATGCTTTATATCTCACCCCAATAATCTAAATTTGTAGAACGAGTTTAATGCATGTTCCAATGTAAATATTCTGCGTGCAGAGCGAACACGTGCTTGTGGGAGCGGAAACATTTTTCTAGCGTGCATAATCGATTTACATACGGGTGGAGTTCTCAGTATTAGTATACATATTTCATATATATGTATATTTATATTTATATTGTATATGTACATTTCCTCGAACACTTGAGTGGTGTACGTGGGTCCAAAGAGTGGCGATGCTGCTTCAAATTCAAAACGCTTCGCATCATTACAAATTCATGGTCATTAGGACCACCACGACGCAAAGGTGGCGATCGTGATGGTGATGGTGGAGTCGAATGTTGGTGGTAGTGGGTTCCTAACAAATGATACGCGTGTCCAAGCTACCCTTATACCCTGCCAGGGTGGCATACTGGATACGGGTGAAGTACATTAATCAAGCGGTATGATACGCGTCCTTAACCCTTCCCTCTTCGTCCCAGTACGCGACCCCCGCAACATGAGGATGAAATGAATTCATGACCGGGACTTTCCACGGGGATGATTTCGTCGAGTCATCCTCTATCCTTCCTTCCTTCCTTCCTTCTCCCTCTCCTGATAAGCTGAACTTATGAGCCGTGCAATTTTATTAATCCCAACCCGTACGCTAGTCACGGAAACAATATTGACGACTTCCAGATCATTCCGATTCCGATTAGTCAAATATTGACGTCTAAGATCCAATAACAAACTCCAAAAATTATTTTGCTCAAAATGCAGCTTCAATTTTGCTTTCTCGTCAAGATTTACTTTTAAGTTTTCCAATTCCAAGTGGAAAAATTATTTGAGCTTTTCATCAAATGAATAAACAACCCCACGGAAAGAAATTTTGTTACAGAATACGTTAAAACTGATATTATCATTTAGTATAATCTTTTACGATTTAGGGAAATCGGGTCTTTATATTAAAGTTCGGAATAGAGCGTTTTGATATTTGCGAGGGGTTGTTCACTGAGCAATCGACTGCCGTGAATTCCTCTGATTTCCATTGATTGCCAATGAGTGGAAGGGAGGCAGAAATAGAAAAACAATTGAAAAACAAGAGAGGTAGACTGAGATTTCCAGAGATTTCTGAGTATGATTTCTGGAGTGAATATTTGCTAAAGATATCTTTAACTAAATGTTAAAGATATCTTTAGCTAAATGCTAAAGATATTTAGCAAATAGCCCCTCGGATATTTGCTGAAGACTATACTAAAAATTGTGAGTTATTCGGAAAGAATGTGAGGTTTTGAAATGAATAAAAAAAAAAAATGGCAGAGAATTCAGAAGCTGTCGTCCAATTCCGTCACAGTAGCTAACCAATGATAGTCAATGGGAGATAGACATTATTATAACACATATAAATGCAGTAAAAAATACACACGCTCGCTAAATACAATTATATGGGCATTTCCGTTATACCTTTAACTTTTATCTCCTTGACGTTTTATATTAGTTTCGGGAAAAAGAATAAATTTTTACTTTTTGAATATTTTTGCGTATAATTAACTTAACACTGGACAATTTAACAACAATGACCGGAGTCAATATAAAAACATTAGATATGCAATATGTCGATCATGCAATATGTCCTCTGTAGTTTTTATGATATCCAATTTTATACCACTAGAATTTTAAAAAATGAAAAGTTTTTATTGAGAGTATAATTTAAAAAACATTCAGGAATTCATTAATATTTATAAAATTTTAATAATACCAACCTGAACTAAGTTTGAGGAACCAAAATACCTGTCCCCAGATTTTCTGTCCTTCGTGCTCTCTAAATCTGAATTAGTAGTTTTCTACTAATGAAATAGTGCCGAATCGTTTACCAATTGATTCAGTAAGCATTTCTACTAATTTTTAGTAGAAAACTAATAATTTTTAGTAGAAAACTACTAATTTTTAGTAGAAAACTACTAATTAATGGTAGAAAACGACTAATTCATGTAGTAAGGGTTACTAATTTATTTAGTAAGCCTTACTAAGTGAATTAGTAGTTTTCTACCATTAATTAGTAGTTTTCTACTAAAAATGAGTAGAAACGCTTACTACAGCAATTGGTAAACCATTCGGCACTACTTTATTAGTAGAAAACTACTAACTCAGATTTAGAGACTGTAAGAAAACTCATTTTTGTAAAATTATCACTGAAAATGTTCAAGTTTAAACTTACTGCTCCGAGTACATTATTTTCAGACCTTCAATAGTTATTCTGTGCATATAGTCTTTAATTATATTTTTAGTAGATAATACGTGAGTTTATAAAGCCATACACGATGCACAAGTGGAAATGTTGCTTGTGTAATATGCTCGTAATTTTGATAGAGACATCTAGCTGACGTAAATTTTAGAGCACATATTGAAATTGATAAAAATAGCATTCTGACAAATATGCTCGTAATAATTCGATGTTTTTATATTTTTTTGCGAATTTTTTGTCGCGTTTGTCGCTGGTGTTAAGAATCTCTCGTGTAATAAAAATAAAAATTCAACGAAGTGAAAATTGCCGTAAATCAATATCGATCAAAATTGATTAACAGAAATTTAAAAGAAATGATTTAAGATTTAACAGAAATGTCAAACAATGTCCTATATACGATTATGTATGGAACGGAAGCAAATAGTAAAGAAGAAAAGGGATCAGATAAAGTAAAAAAGAGAAGAAGATGCAAATAAATGAGCAGAAAGATTACGGAAGGCAAAGGAATTACGACAGAAAACCGAATCTGTTGCTTTAACATGTCCCAAATAAAAAGGTAACCTTTTCTTTCATTTCCTACACTGTTAGAAAATTCTTTAAAATTCAAGCACGTTTAATGTACAAATGTAACTGAAATTTCAGATACCGGTAAGGGATTTTGAAAGGGATTTTAATAAAATGAAATTCATTTTAACTGAATTTTAATGCACTTGTAACTGAAAATTCATTCATGAAAATCTTTTTCTTTCTATATTTATGTGCT
>JBAGKK010000075.1:168000-181077 GCA_037177015.1 Euceroptres primus
AAGTCACTTTACATGAATTCAATTTTCGGATTCTAACATGTTTTTAAGATAAATAATTCACCTACAGAGTAAAAAAAACTTGATCAAAGTGAAATTCAAGATGAATTTAGGGTTAGGAATTTTAAATCTAAAATTAATTATAATTCTATAAATTAAATTCAACTTAAGTTATATTTAACTAGAAGACAATATTTTACTTTATTAATTATAGTCGAAGTTTATTGCTAGAATTATTTACAATTCATGTAAAATAGAATTGTGAATTTGGTAATGTAGATAATGTACCTTAAATTTCATATATGTATATTTTAAATTTAAAATACACTTATATTAATTAGATCCGTGATCAATCTTCGATTAGAAAAGTCATTTAAATTAAACAATTTGAGTAACCTAATAAATTAGGTTTATAAATAACCAAACAATCTTTACTTTGATTATATTCTTTACCTTTTTTATGTTAAACTATTTATTGTTTTTTCATATTTTGACTATAATAAAATATTTATTGAAGGGGGTCCAAAATTAGGATCGAAACGTTAGACTTTTGTAGCAACTCTGAATATTTTTCTAATATTGGCTTTGGGGTCTGCTTTTTATAATGTTGAGTGCTGAGAATAAAGAATAAAGACGGATAAAATTACCCCTGTTTTCAAATTAGAGTATAAAAAGTTGATTTCAAAGGCAATGTACCTGGAGGAAACAGAATCTGCATAATTAACGGAATAGTGTTAAAATAGGGACAACAGATTTTTTCTGTTATATTTTCGGACATTTCTGTAAATTCAGCAGATATTTCTGTAGATTCTGTAGACATTTCTGTAGATTCTACAGACATTTCTGTTAAACTTATATATTTAGAAATGATCGTAATTTTCATATACATGATTTATATTAAATTTAAAACACTTAAGTGTATGAAAGATAAAGGAGGGGTTGCAATACGGCTTGTTTTTGGCTACAGAATCAGAAAGGAAATTTTTACGTAAATGAAAACTCGAAAGTGTCTGATTTTTTTTGCTCCATAATCGTTTACTTAAAAGACGTGGTTTTACATAAGAACCATTTCAATTGAACGATTTTTTCAGAATATAAAAAATGTCTGCTGTAAATTGAAGACATTTTTTATCTTCTCGAAAAATCATTTAATTTAAATTATTCTTACGTAAAATAATGTCATTTAAGTAGACGAATGTGGGGCAAAAAATATCGGACACTTTCGAGTTTTCATTTTCATAAAAATTTTTTTTTAAATTCTGGGGCCAAAAACAAGCCTTATTGCAACCCCTCCTTTAGACCTCACTTTTAACATCAAAGAATTGTTCAAATTCTTCGTAAAATAATTCAGTACTATATTTCAAAATTAACTAAGAAAGTAACAATTTTTTACTTATAGTTACTAAAAAAATTTAAGTAGTTAACTATTCGTTAATTTTTTACAAAAGTAACTTAGTTACTCCTTAGTTACAAAAAAAGTAACTAGTTACTGCAACCAGATAGAAGTAACTAGTTATTGTACATCTTTTTCTTTAGTCTTGACCTTTGGTTGATATATGAGAAAATGTCCGGAGAAGCAAGTCAATGAAGTAAAAGCCAAAAAATTTTTTCTTAAAAAAGGCAACGTTTCGGACTTATGTGTGGTTCTTTTTTAAGCCTGTTAACAAAAATTTTAATGATAATAAAAATACAACACAAATAGATAAAAATACAATTTCGATGATAAAATATTGTAAAAGTATAAAATCTTGAAAGATTACATTGACAAAATTATTATATTATTATAATATAAATAAATAAATAAATGAATAATAATAATAATATAATAAATAAAATAAAATATATAATAAAAATGATCAAAAAAACATATAGTATATAACGAGTATTTACATAAGAAACGTCAGTAGCAACGACGAATCAAAGTAAAGTTTGATTTTCTTTTGAAAAATTTTATAGAAAATAAGAAGAAATGTCGATTGAAGAAGGGTTGAAACAACCTTTCAGCAAAATTTTCCATTCTGTGTTTCTTTTGGAGAAACATAACGACAGTTTAGTTAATTAAAATTAATGTTGGCTTACGTCAACATTAACAAAAACCTGTATAAATAAAATACAATCTAAAAAGAATTTTAAAAACATATTGTTGAAAAAAGACCAGAAAAAATTTTGTATTGAGGTTAGAAAGATAAAGTAATGTGAATTGAAGAACAAATGATATCTTACCAAATTTCTAAGTGAAAAAATTGTTGCAAGGGGAAACAATCCCACATTTAAATATCACAGAGAAAAAAACTATATCATATTTTGTTAAAATAGATGTACCATGTAGAAAAAACCACGGAAAATATCCGCTTCTCCGGACATTTTCTCATATATTGAAACTAGTTATTGCCCAACTCTCTGAATATAAATTACTAATTTTATACTAATGAAATAAAACCGATCGTTTACCAATTGCTTACTGAAAAAATTGATAACTGGTCATCGTTTACCAATTGCTTACTAAAGAAATTCAGAACTTTTTCAAAATTCCATGATATTCCCAAGTTTTCCAAGTCTTGTAGCAACCCTGACATTTGTTTAAACATTTCTTTTTCAAATTTTCTGATAAAAATAATTATCAATTGAAATTTACTGGGACAAAACTGAAAAACTCAATATTGAAGACAATACAAAAATACAAAAAAAAGGAAGAATCACGATTCCGGAACGGGACAACAAGTCGGCCGAAAGTTCAAACGAACACACTGATAACGTTAACATTGATGGTTACCAGGGGGGCGGGAAGAGGAGGGGGTTGGGGGGTGCGTGTATCACAACAAGCGGATTCAAGAGCCATTTCGATTCCGGTGACACAGTGACACAGAGCTTGTCGACCGAGGCTATCCATTGGTTCTGTCTGATAAATAGGAACGTTACGGGAACAGAGTTGCGAATGGTACAATGGGGTGCCGGAAGATCGGGGCAGCTTTAATTTCCCCCGTAGTTCCTGGCAATTACCGCGTGGTGCGCCCCGATAGCCATCTCTATATCTCCAACCACAATGGTCCCGGCTTCGGCGCAACCCCTTCAACCCCCGACGATTCTCCTGCACAGCCCCCCTCCCCCCAACCCTTCGCCCATACAGTTAACGACAACTAAGACCCTTCGCTTGTCCCTGCTATCTTCTATCTGCCTTCTGCTTCTGGCTTCTCAGACAGTCGAGCTTATTTCTTCGAGACGATCGTCTTTCCGAGCAGCTTCACTTGTTTTCTAAAGGGTTGTCAACTGATTTTCAATTCGAGGTGAGTCAACTGGACTTTCAAGGGGAAATCATGATTCTTCCTTGATTAGGTGATGAATTTAACGGGTTGTAAAGGATTCATACAATTTTTTGAAATGGTGGGAAATAATTGAAGCCAAGAGGGTGAAGTTCACTGTTAAAAATGTTTGTGAAATTAATATACTTTTAATATACTAAGGTATATTAATTTTAATAAACGTGTATCGAACATTAACGTAATATAATAATATATTTCTTCCATATCAGATGTAATATATTTCTTCCATATCAGATGTAATATATTTCTTCCATATCAAATCGTAAGGATGGGAACTTTTTTACATTGACTTCTTCGTCATTTTTCCATGAGAGACATTACCTTTACGACATATCGGAACAAGTGGGTCTGTATGCTTGACTCTCATGAACTAGGTTAATTTTTTTAATTAAATTTTGTCTAGCCCAAGTTTTTAGAAAAAAAATACCGCAGCCCGGGTTCAAACCGGGAACTTGCTATTTGCATTTTACATGAAATAGGAAGTTCCCGGTTCGAACCCGGGCTGCGGTAGTTTTTTCCTGAAAACTTGGGCTAGACAAAATTTAATTAAATTAACATACTTATACGTTGCAATATTAAAATAAAATATTCATATTAATAAGTGCTGTGTGCTTCAACTACTTAAACGATTAGCAAATGCCAAACGAACAAAATAGTTAAAATAATCATAATGAAAAATTCACTTAATTCAGTTAAAACGTTTAAAGCAAATAAACAGCCAAAAGAGTTGATGGTCGTTAAAATTGTGTTACAAAACCTAGCGAATAACGTCCAGAATTGTCAGATCCTCCTCCGGGTCGATAATATAACCGTAATCGCTTACGTGAATAAGATGGGAAGGTACGCGATTTCCCAAACTGCACGCTCTCGCTAAGGAAATTTGGCAATGAGCGGATCATGCAAAATCGGTCTAATTAGAATAGATTATAGATGTTAGTAAAGATATAGTGTTCTAATTTTTTACGGTTTACATAAGTGAAAGTCATACAATTTGAAGCTAAGGACTTCTAACTTAGAGAATAAATTAATGGCATTTTTTACATATACTATACAGGAATTTTTAATCCATCAAATAATTCAAGAAATTTTAAATATTTTATTCAAAAAATTTAAACTTCAAATCTTTGCTCACAGCTACAGTCTGGTCTATTAGATCGATTTGCATGAAAATAACATGGTTGATGCGCAATGTAATAATCTTGATTCGTTTTTAAGGATTTGTTAACATATTCATTATCTACAGAGATATTTACGATTTTATAAAAAATGAAAAAAAATTCACAAAATAATCAATATCTCTGTAAATAATGAATATATTAAAATTCTGTAAATAATAAATATATTGAAATTCTGTAAATAATGAATAAATGAAATTCTGTGAATAATGAATATATTGAAAAATCATAATAATAGATCCTTAGTCTTCGATTAGAAAGGTCAATTCAATAAAAACAGAAAAATGTTATTACTAAACGTTTCGGTCTTAAATTTGAACCCTCTTCAATAAAATTTTTTTATTAAAGTCAATTCTGAAAGGAAAAAAAAACAACAAATCGTATAACATAAAATAAATAAAGAATACAAAAAAATTAGAAACCAGAAATAGAGAACATAAATATTCAATTACTAATATTAATAACAAAAATCATACAGCTCTTACGGAACATTATTTAGATACCGGTCACCAATTCGACTTTGACATACACAAATTGACTTGACTTGACATATACAAATTGACTTGACTTGACAAGACACAAATTCTAGCTTATGAGAAAAACAAACCTCGTCGAAAAGTCATTGAAAATTATTTTATCAATAAACACCAAAATGTTGCCGTTAATTTACGCTATGAAAATAATAATCTCCCGGAAATTTATAAAACACATTTTTAGCTTTAATTGTGGAATTGGACAATAAGTTCCCTGTTTATTATTTTTTTGATCGCATTTGAAGGTTTTGAAATTACTTACGATGATAGATTTCATTATTGTGTGTCGTTTTCAGTTTTCACGTTTCATTATTGTCCTTAGTAGACGTTCAAGCAGGTTGGCGACCGGTTGTGTCTGTGAAATCTTGCCAACTTGGAAAAATGTTTTTTTTTAATTTTTCAAATTTTATACGTTCCTTTATGTTTGTGTTTTTTATGCGAACGCCACACAAATATTTTATTTTGATTTTATGTCTTTCGGACTTTAAACAATTTAAATGGAATGACTGAACTCGTTTTGTTCAGGTAAGTTTTACTGTTTTTAAATAAGTGGACTTTTTCAGATGTTTTTAATTTGTTTGTCAAAATTTGTCGCACCATGAAATGCTCATCATATTTGAGTAATTTCTTTTATTTATTAACTTATTTTATTTGTTTACTCAAAATTTTGTCATTTAACCAAACATTTGTTAATTTTTTTGTATTCTTTATTTATTTGTATGTTATACGATTTGTTTCTTTTTCCTTTCAGAATTGACTTTAATAAAAAAATTTTATTGAAGAGGGTCCAAATTTAGGACCGAAACGTTTAGTAATAACATTTTTCTGTTTTTATTGAATTGACCTTTCTAATCGATGACTAAGGATCTATAAATACAAGGTCGAGACTGACTCATCAACATATTGAAAAATCCTTAAAAGTGAATCAAGAATGTGTAGTTGTGCATATATCATCCAATTTCCATGCAAATCTGTCCAATAGACTAGGTACTAGGCTGTAGCTGTGAGAAAATACTTAAAAGTCTAATTTTTTACGGTTTACATGAGTGAAAGTATTACAATTTTGAAGTTACGGATTTATAACTTACAGAATAAATTAATGGCATCATCTTTTGCATATACTTTACAGGAATTTTTAATCCGTCAAATAATTTAAGAAATTTTGAATATTTTATCCAAAAAATTAAAATTTCAAATCTTTGCTCGCAGCTACAGTCCAGTCTATTGGACCGATTTGCTTGAAAATTAAATGATATATGCGCAATGTCATAATCTTGATTCACTTTTCAGGATTTTTTAAATATATTCATTATTTACAGAGATATTTAAGAATTTATAAAAAAATTTAATTAAAAAAAATAATGAGTATTCCTGTAAATAATGAAAATATTGAAAAATCCTTAAAAATTAATCAAAAATATAATGTTACCATCAAATACCATACCAATATACCATCCAATTTTCATGCAAATCGGTTCAAAAGATTTGGCTCTAGAAGTGAGCGAAGATTAAAAATTATAAGTTTTGAATATTGATGACCCATAATGAAAAAACGTTTTAAAATTTACAAGTTTAATTATTATTAAATGATACAAAAAATTATGAAATTCCAACAAAAACATGGCACATGCAAAAAGTCGGCCAAATTAAAAAAAAATTCGTACATTACAATTCGTGAGATAAAAAATAGTTTGCAAAGCTTTTTTAAAATGAAGAAAAGTTTGCCAAATAAAATATAGTTTTTTTTAATGAAGAAAAATTATAAAATAAAATCTCTTAATGGAAGAAAAAAAATGAGTTTCAATATTTTTTGGGTGACTAAGAACCACTTTATCAGAAAAATCGTTTTTTCTAGAGCAGTATTAAAGTATACTGGGCTTGTAATGTCTCCGTTTATAATATTTGCTCAAGGAAAAAAAAATCAAATAAATACATTGGAAAAAATGATTGAATTTCAATAAATATATTTAAAATGAAAAAAATTAACTTTGCACGATTGATTAATAATTTAATGTAAAAAATCCGGCCAATTTAAAATTTTTTTAAAATATATTTATTGAAATTAATTCTTTTTCTTCACTTAAAAGATTTTATTTTATAATTTTTCTTCATTTTAGAAAAGTGGTGTATTTCACTTGGCAAACTATTTTTTATCTCACGAATTGTAATGTAATGTAATTGTAATGTACAAATTTTGAGTAGGTTCCCTTTTGGGAAATACGATCGTAATTCCAAAAAAAAAAAAAAAAAGAGAAAACGATACCCGTCCAATTTTTACTTCTTACTTAGGGAAACTCCTCCGAATTTTTTCAAAATTTTTAGAAAAGTTTTAGTAGTGCAGCGACCTTTTTGAAATTTGTAAACTTGTTCTAAGGTAGGTGTTCCCAATTCCTGATCATTAATTTAAAGTTACAAGCTCCAGTTTTCGTGATATATAAAATATCGCTAAACTTTACAAACAAAAACTTTGAACCCTAGTATAATTTGACTATTTTTCTTTAAAATGAGCGTATAAAAAAGATAAATGGTTACAAAATGCCTTAAATAGAAGTTTATGTAAAAAATTCTGAATGTCCCAATTCCTGATCACCTAAATTTTAACGTAACGTGTAACACTTTAATTTTCGTTCTGACACAATAAATAAAGATTGAACTGCCAAATCCATATAAAATAAAACCAATTCCTTCTCATATGATGAAGAGAATGTAAAAATAGTAATATATTGAATTGCAATCGAAAAAGTAATTTATAATTGGAATATAATGAGTGTAAAATTAGAATATTTTTGTAAAGCATGAGAAAAAGTTAGAAACTGTCTAATCTGTTAATAATGGTTAATAAAAGTTAGACACTGTCTATCTGTTAATAATCTTTAAAATGATGGTTTATAAAATCAAGAAAAATGGCAACATTGTTAACTACAACAAATTCGGGAAGATAAATTTGAGTGTACTTTAAAAAAATAAAAGTTGAAGCCTAATTGTTAATTTAATATTAGTGATTTGGCGTTTTGTGTTTATTTTTACAAATAATATCGCAGAATATAAATGGTCACCTGGTCATCTTGGAACATGCCCTTAATAATTTTTTTTCACGAATTCAATCGTGTTTTAATAAAAAACAATCAAATAGAATTATAGAGAATCTTTTAAAAAACAAAATAAGATATAATGTCGGGATTGAATCAAAATTACGATTTCTTTCTGAAGCGAAAGGACAAACGCAAAACTTCAAATAAGTATTAAGTAAACAATTAATTGTAAATTGAACCATTTTTTTTTCTGACGTATAGTTAGATTTCTCTTCTAAAATGGTTAACAATGTAGCTATTTTTCTTGATTTTATAAAACATTTTAATCATTTTTCTTGATTTTATAAAACATTTTAATCATTTTTCTTGATTTTATAAAACATTTTAATCATTTTTCTTGATTTTATAAAACATTTTAATCATTATTGAATGTTGAGATGTTATCGAGCAGCCTAACACCCTTAAAGGCAGGTACCAGAGTGTGACGTCACAAATTCTTTAAAGCGAACTTACTCATAAACTAATGATTTTCCATTTTCACTAAGGATTTTCCATACCAGACAGCCATTCATCGTTATTTCCTTCTTGGCTATTTGGTATGGAAAATTTATTCTAATTATTAGTTTATGAGTAAGTTCACTTTATAAAGAATTGATCACGTGACAATCTAGTACCTGGCCTTAAAAGATAAGTAATGGAAAGTTGAAACTCATAGAAAAAGAATCTCGAATTTCAATATCATTATCTCGACAAGTCGAAACACCCAATAATTAAGCGAGAGAAAATTTCTAGAAATTTCCCTTCCCTTCAGAATCTCTTCCATTTTCTTTTCTATTCTTGTTATTTTCCTTTCCAACTTTCATTTTTCAACACCTTTTATTTTATTTCTGATTAATCTCCTTTACGCCATGTATTTGCGAGTTTAGAGAAATTCTGAGAGTACGAGGGGGGGGGGGGGGGGGGAGAAAAATTGCACCAAAGAAAGAGTACAACATCGAAGCACAGTCACTTCCCTAAATTCAGGAAATGAGGTGCTATTTGAAAAAATCTAGTATTGAGTTTTAAACGAACTATCCATTTGGAAAATTAAATTTTACTACATACTAACAGATTAAGAAATATTTTACAAATAAAATCAACATATTTAATTTGATTCAGAATTTAAATAAAAATTCGATCCCTTTGGAATGACACTATTTTGTGATTGGAACAAATCGACTGTCAGAGGTAAATTGTGTTTATTTGATCTCTACTTTTTCAGAGTGTATCTAGAGCAGTGTTTGCAGCACCATTATGTACTTTTGCAAAGGGAGGAACAGAGCTGCCTCGACTCACAGCTTACTTGCCTGGCACAGTGTTCACCCGCTTTGCCAGTCGACGTTGCAATTCAGCCAAAGTCTAATTAAAGTGCAGCAGAAAGTTAAATTAAAACACGATAATGTTGCTGACTTCTCTCTGTTTCCATCAGTCTCTCTCTGTTTCCCTATTTTGATCATTTTCTCTCTTTCTCCCTCACTCTCTTCCATCTTTACTACACTTTCCATGGTCTCTCACTCTCTCCTCTTTCCGACGCCCAAACCACCCCATCGTAAGTCCTGTCGTTCCTCGCCATTTGCAAACTCAGAAGAACTTTGCCGCGAGTTGAACACTCACTACCAATCCACTGGTACCAGTACACTCAGCCGGCATTCTTTTCAAGGTAGATAGCCTTACGAAACTAGTTGCTAAAGTGTCTCCAGAAACGGAATGAAATGACGTACTAATCCATTTCCAAGCTTCTCATCTGCTTCCAAAAGGAACGAAGATTGATCCTTCTTTTTCAATTGTGGATAAAAATATCCTTTTTTCGAGAATGTGGCACCTTTAGATTACACGCCATTCGTATTCGAGGGTAGAAACTGGAAAATATATTAAATTGGAACGAAACCTATACGTAGGACAATTTTACTGTTTTGTATGCTTTATCTGCAACTTTTTACAAAGTTTGTCCTGCAATTTACGCAAATGTCGCTAGTATAAGGGTAATATTTTCTATTTGTACAAGGCAATATTTTCTATTTGTACACGGTAATATTTTCTATTTGTACACGGTAATATTTTCTATTTGTACACGGTAATTTTTTCTGTTTGTACACGGTAATATTTTCTATTTGTACACGGTAATATTTTCTATTTGTACACGGTAATATTTTCTATTTGTACACGGTAATTTTTTCTATTTGTACACGGTAATATTTTCTATTTGTACACGGTATTTCTTCTATTTGTACACGGTAATATTTTCTACTTGTACACGGTAATTTTTTCTATTTGTAATATCTATTTGTATATATTTGTAAGTAATATTTTCTATTTGTACACGGTAATTTTTTCTATTTGTACACGGTAATATTTTCTATTTATACACGGTAATATTTTCTATTTGTACACGGTAAAAAAAAGGTTCAAAAACTACTAATGCTTCAAGAAAATTATAATTCAGATTTCAGGGAGTAATTTAACCCTTTAATGCATAGCGTATCATATATATCACCTCAGTTTTTGCAGTTTGTGTATAACTAAGTTACTTTTGGCACTATCAGGAGATCGATTACGTAACTTTTTTCACTTCCCACTTCTCTTTTTTCACCTGTCATTTTTGTCTCAATTCACATCGCCTGTCATTGCTGAGTTTTAAAAGGACACAGATGAATTTTATGTGACAAAGATAATAGAATGTTCATGTTTGCACTCGTCAAGATCGTAAAAAGAACTGATGATGATCTTTTTCGGGCAAATGCGATTGTATTTTACGGATTTCAAGTAACTAATAGGTAAGTCATTTTATAAAAAAGTAACGTTTAATTAAGGTTAAAAGAAATAGTACATGATTATTTAAATTAGATTTAAAGGCATGTATACAATTATTATATTTAACCCCTACTTGGCACTCTGGGGTTCAAAACAACCTTACGACCATTTTTCCTTAATTTTAAGTACCTAAAGGTAGGTAACTCTTTAATTTTTTTAACCTACTACCTAAACTACTTTAAAAAGTACACTTTCAAGAATTTAAAAGAAAAATCAAGTTAAAATATCAAATAGTTTATTTATTATAACGGTTTTTGTCACTGGGGTGCATACGAGTCACAGAAGTGTATCAAACAAGGGTTAATTGAGAGAATAATTAGTATCGGTTTAATTAATTAATTTAAATATTAAGAATAATCAGTTGTAATATAAAGGTAGTAAGTATAAATTATAGTAAATTTTGTTTTAACGGAAATGATTAAAGAACATTACAATTAAAAAACAACTTTTTTTTAAATGTCCTTTTCTGAAACAATACTTTAACTTGATATATTATATAAATAACAATTTAAGTTATTTCTTTTTTACCTTTAATTTTATTATTTGCAATTATTCCCTTTTTCAGAACCATCAAATTAATTCTCCAGACCAACTCAAAAAAGAGAGAGGCTTAATGGACTTAGATCGTAATTCGGTGGCAAGAAACGAGAAGAATTGGTATTAATAATTTTCTTTAAATGTTATTATTACGGAAATTTTCAGGGATGGGAAGTAACTAGTTAAAAATAACTAATTACTTTAATTAGTTAAAGTTAACTAGTTTTTCTGGTTAACGATGATGGTAAATAAAGTTAATTTTTTACAAAAGTAACTTCGTTACCATCATCGTTATCGAATTGATAACTAGCTACATTTTTTCAACAACGGTAATTATAAAAATCTTTACTTTTCTTGTTACTTTCGAAACGTAGAACAAAATTTTTTTTATTACGACGATCAATATAGTTTATTGATTTTGCAACGATTTTTTCATTTCGACTATTCAAATGGTGGCGACATACATATATTTTTCGTATTTCTAAAATATAATAATAACAAAGGTATTATAACAACGGTCGAAGAAAGTTTACAGTTGGTTTTTTAAGGAAACTCAAAAAATCGACTAAATTTACATAAAAGTAACGAAAAAAGTAACTATCGTTACTTTTTCGTTACTTTTATATAAATTTAGTCACTTTCTTCGTTACTTTTATATAAATTTAGTCGATTTTTGGAGTTAACGAAAGTTAACGAAAAGTTAACGAAAAAAGTAACTTTTGTTACTTATTACAACTGTAAACTCTAAACTCTTGTTACTTTTTTCGTTAACTTTTTCTCAGTTGTTTTTACAAAAAAAGTAATTATCGTTACTTTTTTTGCAAAAGTAACTGAAAAAAGTAAAGATAGTTACTTTTTTGCAAAAGTAACTGAGAAAAAGTTGTATTTTGAAACGGTAACGATATCAATAACTAGTTACTTTTCTTCGTGATGTAACGGGAACGATAACTAATTTCTTTTAAAAAATAACTTACAAATTTCCGTACAACTAGCACACAATATATATATAGTATGGGCCGAGGCTATTGTTACAGACAATAGCTTATCCGCCTTTTGTGTCGTATGCAAGTTGTACGGAAATTTCCGTAATAATATCCTCGGCCTAAATGTTATTATTAGTTATTCTGAGGTTAAGAACTTAATTCGTAATTTTTTAGACCTACTTTAGTTTTTTTGTAGAAAAATTGAATCTAACTTAAATAAACATGTATTATTTCTTTTAACCTTAATTAAACCTTACCTTATTTTAAAATTACTTACCTACTAGTTACTTGAAATAAGTTCAGTGTTTTTCCAAATGATGAACAATAATCCACACAATCTAGTAAAATACAATCGCACTTGCCTGAAATCTTTCTCAGTGAGAAAGATCATTACCAATTCCTTTTACAATATTGACGAATGTAAACACGAAAATTCTATTATCCTTGGCACATAAAATTTATCTGTTTCATTTAGAAACTCAGCAATGACAGTCAATGTGAATTGAGACAAAAATGACAGATGAAAAATGAGAATTGGGAAGTGGAAAAAGTTACGTAATCGACCCCCAAATTGGAATAGTACATTTCGATACGTGTGTGAGAGGTGATTATTTAGCGCACGAGACGTTTTTCGCACGAGCGAAGCGAGT
>JBAGKK010000075.1:181177-212040 GCA_037177015.1 Euceroptres primus
TTATTGGCATGCCAAAAACTGAAGTGAATTTATTTAATTTTGGATCAATATTTGATTGCAGTGGATAACTGATATATGCATTATGCGAAAAAATGGTGGTAGAATTAAATTAATTAAAGCAAAACAAGCTGAACAGTCGTATTATCTAATAAATTAAAGAGAGGTGCTAACAATTGTGTAGGTACCAAGAATTGGTGCTCTTATCCTATGTAAGAAAATTAAAATCGTACACCGAAAAAATTTTGACTTTGCAGCTATCGAATTTTTTGCTGCACTTAGTTCCTAAAGATTGTCAGTTTTTCTACACCCGAATTTTTTCTTATTCTCTATACTCTAATGAAAGTAATTTTGCAAAGATTTTGAAGGAACTTTATGAAATAATTTTGGAAAAAGTGGCGCGTAATTGCGTAGGAGCTGCACGTCGCGTAATTATGTGCTGGCCGCATGTATCAGACACGCAATCAAAAATGAATTATTGTGGAACCACGCCTCTCCCTCATACCGAGCAACGACCATAACACAATGCAGACACATCACAAGCAGCCATCCGACTGATTTTGTGTTAGTAATTCGTGAAGGATTGTGCTCCAAATTTCCTGTTTTGATATACATAGCTACAATTTTTGACTCATATCAGATTTTGCCTATATTTTCACTCATTATCATGTAAAATATCGAACATTTGCAACAGATGTTTTAAAAAAAATAATAGCTACAATTTTTGACTCATCTCAGATTTTTACCTAAATGTTCACTCATTATCATGTAAAATACCGAACATTTGCAACAGCTGTTTCAAAAAAATTCTAAAGCCTTAAGTCTAAACTTTCTGAACTAAAAGTTTAAAGGTTTAAATCTAAATGATATGCTGGGAAGGGTTCGAACCTAAAAAAAAGGTGATAAAAACAGCAATTTGGAATTCGAAATCGGTAGTAGGAGACCATCAAGGACCCTTTTACCGTTTCAGAACTTCCGGCTTCCTCGTCGAGAATACGTGCCTGAGAGTGTGATCTTCGGATCTTATGACGGGTCTTAAAACAATAATCCGTGAAAAATCACCGGGAATAAAACGAGCTTGGAGTACCCTCGGGTACGATTCAGGATCATAACCTGGGCCAATAAAGCAAATCCCAGGACGCGAAGTCATGGGATGACGATGTTTATGGGGCTGAAGCTGCCTCGAGGCACGTCGTATGTAATGTGCCTATATGTAGGATTATACACATAATATTATAGCTCGTGTTCCATGTCAATACCAAAGATCACGCCTCTTATCCACATATACGCCCATTCGAAAACAGTTCACTATGGAGATTGAAATCTACTATGTTACACTAATCAGTAGATGTCGTATCCATCGAAATCAAGGTTGCAATCTTGATTTGGTTTCCAATTAGAGACGTGCAGTTCGTCAGTTCGAATTTGCATTGAAAATTCGAACTGACGAACTGCACACCTCTAGTTATTCCCACTATACCAGTCCTTTCATTAACCCTTTAACGGCCGACTTTTTTGTAGTGGTTTGACATACTCGAGACATGGTGAATCTAGATTTATACACTCAAAAAAATGTCTGGTTAAATTAATCAGAATTCTGGTTAAATATGCCCTTACTATTTTTTCTGTTTAGAGTAACCAGAATTCTGGTTAAACTAACCAGAAATTCTGATTAAAATAATCAGAACTCTGATTATTTTAACCAGAAAAAATTGTAAGGGTATATTTAACCAGAATTCTGGTTAATTTAACCATTTTTTTGAGTGTAGGTATTCAGTGTGCAAAACAAATTTTTAAAAAATTTGTCGACCCTTATAAACTAAGCCAAGATGAAAAAACCCGTCCCTAATGTATCAAAAATTGTGATATGTAAATTTATAGGGGAAACCACCCAACAGTAGATTAACCACCCAACAATGATTAACAGTAGATAATCCTTATTAACTAAAAAACTAGCCAAGAATCTTGATTGGTTCTTTTAGTATACAATTTCGGCAATGGTAATGTCTTATGAGACAAATTTTCATTAAAAAAGTATCATTAATTATTGTGTAAAAGCAAAAACTTAATTTTCAGCATTGGAAAAAAAATTTTACCTTTTTTTCTTCATGCTTTTCACCTTAATGAAATTTTGCTGAGGTATAGTTTTTCATTATAATCAAAATTTTAAGGTTAACGAACAATATGTATATGTCAAAAAGTGTTAATTTTTGTTATTTATAAATATTTCAGGACTTCATATTTGACATTCCATTTTCTAACAGTAGATAACCAACAGTAGATAATCGTGATATTTCGCTGGCACAATTGGTAGCACTGCGATGATCTCTAGCTGTATTCGTTGAATGATACTAAACACGAAATGTCACATTTGTTTAGAGGTTTAACGTGGTTAAGTTTTTAAACATTTCAGAAGTATTTATGTTTATTAAATAATTCTATCCACCCGGAAATACATCATTGGAAAATTGGAATATAAGAATAATTATTAATAGTAAGCAGGTATTTCGCAAAATTATATTATTGTAGAAAACACGTTCAATCAAAAAAAATGTGAAATTACTATTGATTAAAATGTGATGAAAAAATTTTTTAAGTTATTAAGAATAATCAACTGAAAATAAAATTCATTAAAAATATTTCGTAATATCTAAAAAATTATGAATAGGTTAATTCATATTTTGTACTAAATTGTGAGAATACATTGGTTTTGAAGAAAATTAATTTAAGTTTTTTTTTATTTGTTGTAAGCATTTTCTGTAAAAAAATTTGCAATTATTTTAAATGAAGATAAAACTATAGAATTTCGGCTAATACTGTTTCCTTTAAATTTGTATATTAATTATTTTACCTAATATTGTAAATTTAATTATCATTTTTAATTATCATTTTTATTTTTTTCTTTATTAATATAAAAATAACTCCTAATGAAAAACTTGTTTTCAAATTTCATATTTATTTGAGTTAAATAGCTCTTAAATAATTTCCTGAAAAAACTGTACAAGAAAAAGTCTATTCACTAGGTTTTAAAAAATTCGCGCTTTTCCGCTATCATATGCTAGACTATTGGGTTATGAACTTCCTTGAATCGTACCAACCTCACGAAATTTGAGAGATGAGAAAGTGTCATAAATGTTTTCATAATTGAAAATTTTAGTTGCTGTGATTTTTCGTAAAATAAAGATAGTTCCAACTATCTTTTAATCAGTAAACTAATTTTAAGTGAAAGTATACTTATTATAAATTGTTATTATCGATATCTAATTATTCTATCGTGCCCAGGTGTAAAACCACCAATTATCTACTGATGGATGGGCATGTCAAAATCGAACCTTTGGCAGCGTCTAATAAAAATGTTTAATGCAGCTAAGTAATTTATTTAATGATACTTTTTTCGATATCAATAGTTATTTGAAAATACAGGTTTTATTTAAATACAGAAATCTTTCTTTTTGTTGGAAACTGACGCGCTAAAGCGCTATGGATTTTTTTCCTACCTACTGTTGGGTGGATTCCCCTACATAAATTTATACAACTCTAAATTGAAAAATAAGTATTTTTGAGCATATCGGTATATTGCCAGAGACTTACCGATCATTAATAACCTTATAAACCACTCCTAAGTTTAGAAAAATGACCCCTAAAATCTGAAAAATTAAAATCCAATTTCCGGGGCAGGTATTTGATTATGAAGTGAATTGAAGGACACATACTCCAGAACATGCAAATATATTGTAAAGAACTTCGAAACCATTACAACCCTTATAAACTACCCCTGAACTGAGAGAAAAGTGCCTCTGAAGATTTAAAAATTATAATCTTATTTATTGTTATTTTATCCTACTCTAAATTGAATAATAAGTATTTCATTGCACGTTAGAACGTTTTGAAACACTTATGGACCATTTATAAACTAATTAAACATTTTTTCTGAAATATGATCGCAATCTTTTTCAGATAATTATTCATGAAGTGGCCCATGAAAATTTTCGTTAGCCTAAAATTAACAAATCTATGTCATATTTTGACTAGTTTGAATCACGATCTTCGAGTTTTATCTTAAAATAGCAAAATTGTAAAACCTGACACAAAACTTGGGGACAGACTTTGGAGCAATTTGTTGCATCTTTAACTGTAAAATATTCAACTTGTCAATCTATAATCATCTTTTTCAACTAACTTCAATCGATTTTCATAAGCCAAATTATAATTTGGCTTAAAAGAAGAATTAAAGAAAAGAATTAGAAAAGAATTATTAGAGACAATATTTTTGATATTATTTAGCAACTTTCTATTTTAAATTTGTATTGTGGCACATTGCGTAACCTGACATTTTTCAAACATTTTTATTTATAATTTCTAAACGAAGTGGTCTAAAATTTTGAAACTTTCCTAAATTGTGCCCTGATGTGAGTACTTTGCTCAGATATATTTATAAAAAATTAATTAATCACAGGATATGTGAAAAATGATAGGGGCCTAAAATGGTCAACTTTTTGGTAATCAACCCTTTACTCCAGAACATGTACATATAATATAAGGAACTCTGAAACCATTACAACCATTATAAACCACCCCTGAATTGAGAAAAAAAGCCACTGATGATTTAAAAATTATAATGTCATTTCTTGTTATTTTATCCTGCTCTAAATTGAAGAATGAGTACTTCGGTAGATGTAGGTATGTTTTAAGATACTTATCGATCATTACTAGCCTTATAAACGACCCCTATTTTGTAAAAAACATCTATGTATTTTTGTTTAAGAAATATTAGAAATGTATTTTGCAAATAATTTTGATGTTTCAAAATATATTATATGAGTTAACAATGAACAAGATGCTCTTTTTAGAAGTATTACCACAGTTAGGGGTAGTTTTTGGCATATTATTACTGTTGGGGGTAGTTTTTTCCGGGCCTTTTTTGCACATAATTTTTATATGCCGTTAAAGGGTTAGAAATATACATAAATGAACTGAACATTAATAAAAGTTGAGTTTTAGGTGCATTACTACTGCTAGGGGTGGCTTTTTTCATATTCTTACTGTTAGGGGTTGTTTTTCTCTCAGGCCTTTTTTCACATAATTTTGATGTCCTTTCAAAATATATATGAACTGAACATCAATAAAAGTCGAGTTTTAGGCGCACTACCACTGATAGGGGTGGCTTTTTTCATATTCTTACTGTTAGGGGTAGTTTTTCTCTCAGATCTTTTTTCACATAATTTTGATGTCCTTTCAAAATATATATGAACTGAACATCAATAAAAGTCGAGTTTTAGGCGCGTAACCACTGCTAAGGGTTGTTTTTGTCGTATTATTACTGTTGAGGGTAGTTTTTCATCCGGAATTATTTTAACATAATATTTTTTATGTAATTTCAAAATCTATACCTGAGATTGCAATGTAAAAAAGAATTTTACCTAAAAGTTATGCTCTTTTGTCATTTTTTCGCAATTTTCGCAATTTTTGCACTTTTCGACAGGGTGAAAATTAAAGGGTTGCGACCCTCATGTTCGCCAAATTTTATGTGGTTAGAAGCATTCTTCCTCTTTAAAATGAGACCTTACCGATGCTGATATGTTCATTTTTATGGAAGTTATGATTTTTCAAAAGTAGGTGGAACGTGTATGTCCCATTGGCTGTTAAAGGGTTAAATTAATTTGTTACGACTTTTCGCCCGTTTTGTTGTTTTTAAGGTTTTCAAATTTCAAATTTCAAACGTTCAAATTATTAAAAATATTCTTCCTTATTACTAAATTAAGAAATATTCAAACAAATGTCGTCCAATTTGGTAAAAAGTTTTCTTGCATAAACTAGCAAACTTCTATAAAACTTCTTTTGTAAAACTGTCTTGAATTAAAATAATATGCCTAAGAGTTTACAAAGTTTATTATTGTTGGTATATATTGTTATATATTATTGATTTACAACGCACTTTTTTTTATCGTTCAAATTCAGCCTATAGATTGTACCCACATTTCAATCACATCACCTTCAGTAGTATCCAAAGTAAATCGAGCGCGATACTTATATCGTGAAAAAGTTTTCGATTCGATGGATAGCTAAACTTTTTTCTACATTTTCTAAAAGTTCTTTTCCCTAGAATGGACGAAAGTTAGAGCCAGTCCTCAGAGAGATTGTCAACTTATTTTTAAAGGAATTTCAGAAGTTGAGGGTGACTCAAAACTTTTCTAAGACTTCTAGTTTTCATTCTAACCATTGCAAATTCTAATTGCAAAGCAAAGAACAACTGCCAAAAAGTTGACAACTTTACGTCGCAGTCGTTTTTCACATTTACTTTGATTAATAATTTTTTGAGACATACGTTACACAGAGGAAAAACGCGAGTATAAGCTCAACCTAAAAAAGTTCAAAAAGATGTACAGTAAAAGTTTTAATAATTACCTTGCACTTTTATTGGCTTATCTTGATCTCACGTTTTTTCTGTGGCTCTTCATTAAAACAAATAAATATTCAAAACTTTTTCCTTAATATAAAAATGGATCTGTATTGACCCTCAAAAATGATAAGGAGATGATGGTAACTTGGCTTTAGGGTACAAAAAAACCCAAAAAACATTGTGAATAACCAAAATTGATGAGGCGACAGAGAGTCAATAACATATGTGATACGAGCTATAAGTAGAGAATTATATCTAACATAAATATAGAATTATAAAAATCGCACAGAACAATATAAAATTAAAAATTAAAAATTAGCTTTGGTACAGCTTACAATTGTAATTATTTCGGTGAGTACTAGGTGGTAATTAAGGAAAGATATAAACTTTGTTAACTTTGGTGAGTCTCCAATAAGGGTTCATATTCGAGGCCAAAATGTCTAATTCAATGACGAATTGGTTTTTTATTTTGGACCCTAAAAATCAAGTTACCAAGATCTCCTTTTTCCTTAATCTTTAATTTTTAATTTCTTTACTCTTTTAGATGAGAATTAATACAAAAACATATTTTAGATAGTTTGAAAATACCTTTTTTTTCTTGGAGATCTCAAAGTCTAAAATTCTCATCTTTTTGGCAATTACCCAATTATTACCAAATTATTATTATTATATTATTATTATATAATAATTTACAAGTGTTATACAAGTGTTATGCAATACAAGTATTATACACTTATTTACAATTATTATATAATAATTTACAAGTAATATTTACAAATTTACCATTTAAAATTTACAAGTAAGCGAAAAAAAACATGATAAATCTATTTTAACATAACGGTTACTATCGTTTGACAAAGTCACAGGATAGTAACCCTTAGTAATCCTAGTTTCCGAGTTACTCGTGTTTTTGTAACTGAGGATGATAGAAATTGACGATTTTTGGTTTTTAATGTAGAGCTATACTTCAACCTTTGCTTAATCAACTGGCAGTACGAATACATACGAATATATGTCTCAGAAACAAAAGGAAGTGAAAGAAATTTAATAAAAAGTGTACTTTACGAAAGTTAGGTTGGGTTGGTTTTTTCGTCAATCTGCCAATTTTTCATGGGGTTTCACAGTAAAATTCATAAAATTGTTTAGGCTTCGCTTCGTTTTACAAAAGTCATTTAAAGGCTCGATATTAGGAAAAATGAACGAAAACTCGAGAAATGAACTTTACGAAAGTTGCAGGTTAGATTAGCATTTTTTTCATAATTTGTACGATAACTTTTCTAATTTTTAACATTCAGTGTTCTTTTTTGGTTTTATTTGTTAGTAATTTCATTAAGAATACGATTCTGAACTTCACTCTATAACTTCAAACTAGAATTCCATCAAATAAGTGATGTTTCAAACCAGACCTCTTTGTCGATAAAAACCGATATTTTACCAATATTTTAAAATTTATAATATATAAAAAAACGTATTACAAAAACCAATATTTTACCAATATTTTAAAATTTATAATATATTTTATAACTACTGCCTTATATTTCCCTTAGAAATTTAAGGCACCTTTTAACCTTTAGATTCTTATTAAGCTTTTTTAAACAATATCTCTTTAATTTTCAACTGGAATTTAATGTTTTTTTCAAGGAAAACTTCAACTGCGATTTTCTTGAAATGCTTCGTTCCACGTCACATATAATATTAATAATCTTGATGGTTTTCCGTTCGCAGTGTGAAGTTGCTTCACTATTGATAAATAATTGTTGTGATGTTGACGTTTTTCAATTGTTTTCAATAATAATTTTATTTTGTTCACCGGATTTTAAAATACAATTTCAAGTGCTTTCAGTTGAAAATGATTTAATTTTTAACGATTTAATTTCTTTAATTATAAAATCATAATTCAAAATTTATTAATTAATTTTTAACGTTTTTATTTTAATAATGCCGTTTAGTCAAGGACATTAACAATTAATTCAAATGCATATTTTTAATATGTATAGAATTTTAAATACGTGCCGTTATACAATTTTCAATCCAGAGGAAACGTACAATCTAATTTTGAGCATACAATTTGAGTAGAAAATGTATACAATTTTATGTATATAATTCTAAATATTAGTACATTAAATCCACAAAAAATTTTGATATAGTTTCCACTGAATAGAGAATTGTATAATAAAGTATATTAAAAATTCTATATATATATACATGCATATTATTAAAGTGGTCCAAACATGCATTGGAAATTTTTTTTCAAATTTTCATGCTCTCACTCCCAAATTTTTTCGAATCCATAAAAAAATCCACTAAATGCGTTTTTTTTAAAAATGATATTTAGAGGTCCCATGAAATTTAAGACGTATTTTCCATAAGAAAAAAGACGTTTTTGTAAATTTTATTCAGAATCATCAATATTAGGTGAATCGAGTTGCAACTCAACATTTTTTTCACAGTTAGACACAGAATACGAATCATAAATTACATTTTATATATCACTCCCACAAGCCTCTTTCATAGGGACCCAAAAAAAACCCCGTAAGTAAAAATGTGGGTTTTGCGAGTTTTTGGCGCTAATTATTACTTTTTTGCGGTTTTTCTTGTTTTTTTCTAATACATAAAATATTAACTTCTACTGGTAATTAGATGTGTACATAAATTGTTTAAACAATTTATTATTGTTTATAGCAATTTTCTCTTAGAATAAAGTTAGAAAGTCGCGGTTTTTTCCGAATTTTTCAACATTTTTTAAACTTTTTAATTAGAGCGAGGTAATAATCAATTACCGTTAACAGAAATAATTTTTTTAACAATTTATTTTTATTTATAACAATATTCTCTTAGAATAATGCCAGAAAGTTGCGGTTTTTTTTGAAATTTTCAACTCTTCATCCACTTTTCACTTAGAATGAGGTAATAATTAATGAAATTTAATTGTTAATAATTTTTTAAACAAATTATTGTTTACAACTATCTTCTCCTATATGAATACTAGATAGTTGCGGTTTTTTCTGAAATTCTCAAATTTTTGTCCACTTTTCACTTAGAGTGAGGTAATAATTAATGCAAGTTAACAGCAAAAATTGTTTAAACAATTTATTATTATTTATAACAATATTATCTTAGAATAATGCATGAAAGATGCGGTTTTTTCTAAAATTTTCCACCTTTTGTCCACTTTTTAATTAGAGTGAGGTCATAATTATTACAAGTTAACACATAATTGTTTAAAAAATTTATTATTTTTAATAATATTGTCTTTGAATAATGAAAGTTGCGGTTTTTTCTGAAATATTTAATTTTTTGTCTACTTTTTTCTTAGAGTGAGTTAATAATTAATGCAATTGAACAAAAATATTTTTTTAAACAAATTATTATTTAACTATTTCTTCTTAGGGTACTGCTAGATAATTGCGATTTTTTCTGAAATCTTCAATTTTGCTTTGACTTTTTAGTTATGAACAAATAATAAATGAACATCAACAAGAATCATTTTTTAAATAAAACTCTATTTTTTCAAAGTAAAGTATGTTTACTTCCTTGCTAATGTTTTAAAAATATTAATTTGAACAAAAAGGTTAACTTGCAGTAGAGATAAAAACAAGCGATAGAATAATTAGAAGTAGGTGGGAGTAAATGACTTGTAAATGATTTGTTTTAAATATTTGAGAAAAAATCGCAACTTCCTAACATTACTACAGGAGAAGATAGTTTTAAATATTAATAATTTGTTTATATAAATATGTTTGTAAATTTAAATAATTATTAACTCATTATAAGCAAAGAGTGAACAAAAAGTTATATATTTCAGAAGAAACCGTAACTTTCTAGCATTAATCAAAGAGAATATTAATAAAATGAATAATAAATTGTTTAAACAATTATGTTTGTTAACTGAAAATAATTTTCATCTCACTCTAATTGAAAAGTGGATAAAAGGTGGAAAATTTTAGAAAAAACCGCACCTTTCTTGCATTATTCTAAGAGAATATTGTCATAAATAATAAATTGTTTAAACAATTCTGTTTGTTAACTTGTATTAATTATTACCTCATTCTAAGTGAAAAGTGGATAAAAAGTTGAAAATTTCAGAAACAACCTCAACTTTCTAGCATTATTCAAAGAGAATATTGTTATAAATAATAATAAATTGTTTAAACTATTTTTTCTGTTAACTTTAATTGATAATTGCCTCGCTCTAACTGAATGTTGAAAAAATGTTGAAAAATTCGGAAAAAACCGCGACTTTCTAACACTATTCTAAAAAAAAATTGCTATAAACAATAATAAATTGTTTAAAAAATTTATGTAAACATCTAATTATCAGTAGAAAGTAATATTTTATATAGATATTTGGCCTTCACTATATTAATATTCTATAGTAATATTTTATCTATTCGAAACAATTTGAACAAAAAAAAACCGCAAAGAATAATAATTAGCGCCAAGAACTCGCAAAATCCAATTTTTCGCTTATGGGATTTTTTTGGGAGCCTATAAAACAGCCTTTGGGGATGATATTTAAAAAGTAATTTTGATTCGTATTCTATGGTTAATTTTGAAGAGAAATATTTAGTTTCAACTCGATTCACCTAATATTGACGATTCTAAATAAAATTTACAAAAACGTCTTTTTTTCTTATGGGAAATTGTTAAACATCATAGGTCTTGCGGAACCTCTAAAATATCATTTCTTTTTCAAAAGAAAAGGCATTTCTTTTTTGTGGTTTCGAACAAATTTGGGGGGGGGGTGAGGGCATGAAAATTCGAGAAAAAAATGTGGACCACCCTAATGCATATACTTGTATTTTTTTGTATCCACTTAAAATATATTTTAGTATTTTCTTTTACAATCTTCTAACAGTTGCTAATGCAATGTTTACGCGCGCTCAGCCCGCGTATTATAATTGCCAGTGTCTAATATTATTTCTTATAACTGACCTCACTTTTCTTTAGGGTTCTTTTACTTAATGCAACTTTCTTTTTACTCCTGAATAAAAAAATTGTTATTAAATCCTTCTTTTGGGTGTTTGCGACAAGTTGGTAAGGTTTTCTTGAAGGCAGAGCCAAAATAAGAGTGCAGAAAGAGAGAAGTCCAGTAAATTTATCAGCGGTCATGTGAGGGCGGAACCGCCAGGACAAATTCCATCGCGAACGTCGCCCTCTTTGCGAACGAGCTCAAACGTATACCACAGGAGGGTTGAACTGGCTGGTTGCTGGAACCCCAGCTAGCCACCCCTAGGCGGCGTAAGTCATTGCGGCTGACCGGAAGTCACGGGATCACCGGAACCCGGGATATTTATACGAGCGTATTCCTCTCACCCCCATGCACCCCCTCACCTAACCCGCCCCTTCCGACGTTGCACCCATGCGACCGACCGGGGCATTACCCGTAATAAGGAAATTGCGAATTTATTACCGGCCCGATATTGTCCAAGAGGGGCGGGGGATGCCCATTGGACGACCAAGAGTTATTTCAGCTTTTATGGGTCGAGTCTCCCGGTCGACGGCAACGTTCCAAGTTATAATAAAAAAAAAAAAGAGGATAAAGAGGAGAGTCAAGTCCCAGCAAGGAGTGACTCTCATCCAAGTATTATTAAACAGGAGAGTTCAAATGAGACTTAAGTACATCACTTTAGGTCTTAGGAGCTATAAAAGTTATAAAAGTTATGAAAAAAAGTAAAAATGACCTTGTTTTTAATTTTATAGGTAAATACTAGTACCAGAAAGTTGAGAAGTTTTGGTCAGGGTAGTTTTTGCAATTTTTTTTGTAATGTATTTTTTCTTAGATCATGGTAGAATAATGGAGATAAAGATTGATAAAATGTATTATCTATGTTTACAGGGCTTGACGTTCACGACCTTGTTTACCACATTAGTGAAACCTTATCTCACACACTTTTCCTCTGACATTCCATCTCTTCAGATCAGATGACCTATCCTTACCTTACCTCCATTGTATCTTATGCTTGAATAAAGAGGGACCGAAAGAAAAAAATCTAGACACAAGTAAACGACGAAAAATTTCTATACGTAGATCAGAAAATAATATATTATGCAACAAAATTTCTCTACGTAGATCAGAAAATAGTATATTATGCAACAAAATTTCTATACGTAGATCAGAAAATAGTATATTATGCAACAAAATTTTTATACGTCAGAAAATAGTATATTATGCAACAAAATTTCTATACGTAGATCAGAAAATAGTATATGTGACGTTCCGCGAGGAAAGAGACCTTAGGGTTAAAAAATCGATTTTCATTGTTTTGATGCTATCGATCATTTTTGAATCGCTCTTTCATATTAAAAAGGAATTAAATTTCTATCTGCAAAATTGGAATTATTATTAAGCTGCAAAGTGAAGCGTGAATCGCCTGTTTCGACGTTTGCGGATGACCAGACCGTATCTTCAGTCGCTTCTACTGAAAAATTTGCCTGCTAACCCTAAGGTCCCTTTCCTTGCGGAACGTCACATATTATGCAACATGTGCGTAAAACTGTACGCACAAGTTACATATGATATTTTTTGACACAGTGAGCGTAAAATGCGTTTTTACACACACATATTAGTGGTTGTGTAATAACCCGTTTTACGCACTAATATGGGTGTGTAATAACCCGTTTTACGCACTAATATGGGTGTGTAAACATGCATTTTACACACACTGTGTCAAAAAACCACTTTTAGCTGATTGGGAGAATTGCAGACTAAAAACAATTGAGTGTTTCGGCAAAACAGCCTAATTCGAGCCTAACTCGAGGAAATCAAATTTTTTAGGAGGGACAAAAAACGTTCCCAAAATTCTATTTTTGAATTTTATAACAAAACAAAAATCTACTCTCGAGGTACTGCGAGGCTGAACTGAACCGCGCAGAGATTTTTTAAAAATCTTCATCCTGCTCCTAGAAAAAAAGGTTTAAAGTCCAATAAATGTCATAACTTACGTCATAATTTTACTCAATCTTTCGCTACAATTTGTTTCTCCCTTTTTCAACTATGCAATGAAGAAATAATTGTTAAAAGTAATATTCTCTAAAAATATCAGTTAATCTTAGGATAATAATCTTAGGATTATTTTAGGATAATTTAATACTTAGGATTCATTAACTGCTACCTTAGATTAATAAACTGCTCATAATTAATTGCATTGTATTAATTACTTAATTTAAAGCAATCTGACACACAAGTCATGACAAAGAAATCACATAATTGTAATAAAGAAAAGAAAAGTAACTAAGTAAGAAATTGTAATAAAGTAAAGAAAATACGCTTGTTATTATTAAATGTGAGATAGATACTTTTGGCATATTTTTTTTTAAAACCTACTTCCAAATTGTTTGGAACAAACTGTTTCCCTGGGTAATGTATCTCGAACTTAGAGAATTTTTTAGCAAAAAAAAAAAAACGATTTCGAAAATTTTAGGGGTTTCGCTGTTTTGCCGAAACACCCTTCAATTGTGTTAATACCTTATTCTCTCATTTGAAAGAATTATTGAATTTCCAAAAGATCATCATAATCACTATCCACTGATTGTAAGAGAAATGCCCTAATGACAAAGAAAACATACTTTTGACACAACTGAAATCCCCTCTTAAATTAAAAATTAAGAGGTTTTGTTTAAAACCTTTTATTTGTTTTGTTTTTACACCTTTTGTTTAAAAAATAATCCTCTTACACCAAACACATAATCCTTTTGTAACAATAAACTCCGTAATCTTCCAGCAAAAATGGTTCTGTTTGTGTCAAAAGGATATTCACGCGATCCAAAATAATTGTTTGCAAGAGGACGATACTTTTATTTCAAGACAACTTTTTCTCTGGAAATAAGTGTCTTAATTCTATATAATAGCTTAATGCAGAGACTTATAGTAATTGACAGGTGATTTCTGAAGATTGGGGACCTTTTTAGAAATTTGAAACAGAGATAAAAGTCCTATAATAGCTGAAATGTTATTAAATGTCATTAAATTTATTAATTGATAAATAGTTTGAAATTCATAAGAATTTTTAAAAATCTGTTCTTTGCGAAATTCTGATCACAGAAAAAACGAAGGATAAAATTTACCTCGATTCCGGGGTAAAAATTGTCTACAACAGAAATTAACTTCACAGGATGAATTTTACCTAACTCTCGGTTAAATTTTCTTTTGTTTTTCCATGACAACACATGTATTTTGTAAGACGTGAAGTTGTCTGAATAAAAATATATTCCTCTAAAAAATTACATATCTGTAATAAATTTTATCTTTAGTTTTTTCAATGAGATCATTTAATTCTGAGTCACAGATTCGAAAGAGTAGCCCATAAGCCATATAGTGAAATCAACTAAACATTTGTTTGAATTGTGATATTATAATACTCGTCCAGGCAGGTGATAGTTTTTTTCCCGAATAATTCCCAGACGCGATCTTTTTTTTAAATAGCTTCTTAACTGGGTCCTGAATGACCTTAAAAAATTTTTAGAACAGATCGATTGCCAAAGGGGGTTTTTTTTTTAAAGAATTTACAAAATTCACGTTTGCGTGGATAGACAAGTATTATACAATTATCCTACAGACACTTGTAATTCGTCCTGAATGTCGCAAAATGTATTGAATATTAACATTACAATTAATTTAATTACTATTAATATTAACATTAATATTACCTTATTAATATAAGGAATATTCGATATTCACTATAAATTAGAACAACTTTTTGCTGCAAAAGTACTGAAAAAAGGATAAAAAGTACGAAAAACTTATTTTACAACTAAGTAGATCTTAAGAAATAGACCCCATAGCCAATGAGATATTGTTATAAACAATTACTTGTTTATTAATAAGAAAAGGCATATTGTAGATTTGTAATATATTATAATAACTTTTTTGCCTCATAAGTACTCAAAAACGGTCAAAAAGTACTAAAAACAGGTATTTAAATAATTTTTTTACAAACAATTAACTGTTTATTTATAAAAAAGGCATAATTTATATTTATAATAATTTATAATAACTTTTTTGCCGCAAAATTACTGAAAAACGGTAAAAAATTACTAAAAACATATTTAAATGATTTTTAAAAAAAATTAATTATTTATCGATAAAAAAGTATGTATTATTTACAATTAGTGCTAATCACTTAATTTGCATAGAAATGTTCAAATTTGGCCATACTTTCCCTGAATGGTACACTCAGGTGATTATATGCAAAAAGGGTCCACTTTCCAGGGTCATAACTTGTGACCTATTAGGATTAGGACACTTTATTTTATCCCACGTTACGCAGAATTGAGTTTACTTTAATTTCTTTCTTGACCTTTTATCGGAGGGTCAACAGGAAACGAGGTATTTTCAAAAAACATAATTTTTCTGATTTTAGTTAAAAAAATGCAAAAAAGCGGGACTTTTTGAAAGATCACAAATCACAAACTAATAGCTCTCTAAATCTGAATTAGTGAAAAGAACTAATTTATCACTAATTAACTAATTTTCACTAATTTACTTTAGTGAAAATTTCTACTAATTATTAGTAACTTTTGACTAAACTTTTAGTGAAAATTTTAAAACTACTAAAAACAATAGTGAAATACAACTAATAATTACTCAAAATTGTCACTAAAGTAAATTAGTGATCCACTTTTCACTAATTCAGATTTAGAGAGAGGACTAGAAGGCTTTTTTTATTTACGTAGAATTTTGTTTATTTCATTTCATCCTCTGGCATCCCTGAAAAATAGGTCAAAAGTAGTCCACTTTGAGAAATCATAACTGCCGACCAATTATAGCTAGGACTTTCTCCTTTGTGGCAAATTAAAGATAAACACTTGAATTTTCACTAGTCTGTTAAACATTTTTTCATAAAATCATTTAGCCTCATAGTACGCACGAAGTTATAAAAAGTAGTGATTTTTCGATGAAATACGGAAAAAGGTTTTTTTTTTAAAATTACAGTATCTCGAAACCTATTAGAGATAGAAGGTTCTTTTTTTTGTTTTTCTTTAAAAAAAGTTTTTCTTCTTTGTTTTTATTTTCTTTGTGAACACTTTCTTTTTTAATTTGAACTTTTTTTTGTACAACGCAATTAAAATGGTTCGTTCACGCAAACGTGAATTTTGAAAATTCTTTCCAAAAAAACCCCCTTTGGCAATCGATCTGCTCTACAAATTTTTAGACGTCATTCAGGACCCCGTAAAGAAGCTATTTAATAAAAATCGTGTCTGGGAATTATTGGGGAAAATCATGCTTTTTTACGACGTGCTGCCTGGATTATACTTATAAGGGAAGGACACACTTTATGGATTACCGATTTTGATGGCACTCAAAACGTTTAAAGTGTATCCAAATTCATTAGGCGCGTATTTTTTTGGCTGCCATTGGGCAACTATTTACGAGATATTATCAATAAACAAATTTTATCAATGCATGCACAATTATAATAATTATTTATAACAATGACAGTTATTAAGTAGTGACAGTTCAGTAAATGACAGTTATTGTTCAATGTTAGTTCGATTTGTCTAGAAGTTATTTTTTCGGACGATTAAGAACCATTCCTTATCGAAAAATGAATTTTCTGAACAGTAACAAATTCTGGGGCTTAATGTTTGTATTAAATATTTCTATGATTAGGAATTTACATTTCTCGATGAACCACCTTATGCAAAGAAAAATTATAATATTCAGCATATGAAATAATATTAGATGAACGAATAATAATCGGTCGGAAGATTGTATTGACCCTCAATAATAAATTTCGTTAGTTTCAATTCACTTGACCCTAAAGCCAACTACGTACATCAACATTTTCTACGAAACGGACGAATAATGTTTACAGAAAAAAACTTTTCTAATTGTGCATTTATTGATAAAATTTTTATTATAGCTGTTTATTACGCATGTCTAATGGATTTGGATACATTTTTAACTTTTTGAGTCCCGTCAAAATCGGTGATCCATAAGGTGTGACTTCCCCTTGTTAGTTTTTTAAAAACTTAAACTCCCCAAAATTTAAGAAAGAATAAAATTACTCGCATTTAGAAATATTTTCCTCCGTTTTACGAGTGAAATTCTATACATATATATTCAAATTCAGACACAGAAATGATCTTAGGGAATTGAAATGGGAATTTTAGGCACCAGAAGGAAGGAGGTAAGAAAGTGTAAGGGTCTCTCTATCAATATACCTATACTACTGAGAAGAGGTTTACGGGTTCACGGTTCTGTGAATCGCGAACACCCTGCGTTATGAACTATCGGAAGACACATTAGCGCAAATCTGCGAAGCCAATAACTCGGCTCGTCGCCCGAAAGAGGGGGTTGAGGTGGGTGGGTTGGGTCTTCGTCAAATTATTCTGCGATTAATAATCCGTGCGTTACACGCGTGATCGGACCTTTATTCACTCCAGAGCCTTCCTTCCTGGGCGACATATCATCAACCGATGCTCGAATATAGTAAAGTAGCATCGCATCCTAGCCAGCAAATTCGAGAGCAAATCACCCTGCCGTGTGTCGAGAATTTATCGCCTCGTTGCCGGATTGATCGTTGAGCCGTTCTACTTGCTGCGATAAACGCCTCTGATCTACTCCGTCTCACTAATAGTTTTAATCCAAACGATTTCATGGATTTTCACGATTTTCTCCGATTATAAATTATAAATTATAAATTATAAATTATAAATTATAAATTATGAAGTATAAATTATAAATTATAAATTATAAATTTCTCCGACTAGAAATCGTGAATTCCTAAAGGCAAACTAAGAAGGAAGGTTTCTCGAGACTTCTTGTGCAATTTTAATTAATTTTAGGAAAAGGGAGAGATAATTAAACGAAATTAGAGTAGCTCTTCGCATCTGACTTTTGATCCTTTTCTGAAGAAAGTTAATAATTTTATTTACAAGTTTTTTGTTCATATCCAAATGAGAGTTTTAAAGTTAAGTAATGTTGGTAATTAATAGTTAAGTAAAACGTTGGCTTGTGAAGTTCGATTTGGAAAGGGGAAAAAAACGAAAAGTGACACTATAAGTGTCAAAAAATTCAGAATAGACGGATTTATGTAAAAATAAGACAAAAGTAAAATTTAAAATGCTAGGTAGCCATATTGTTCTGATGGAAAAAATCAAAACATTAAATTATAAGTTTGGAAGTTAAAATTTAATCTTTCGAGTTTGTGCAAAACAATAATCCTTTTTTTACCACACGGTCATTCCTGGATAACGGAGGTTACGACCGTACACGAAAATAGCCTCAATTTAGACACATATCCGATTTTTTTATCTACTAGCATAAGATGTTTACCCAAGTAGCTGCACATTATGTATAAATTTCATGGAAAAATAATTAATTGCTCTTGAGATATCGGCAATTTAACACGTTAACGGAGGTTACACGTACGTTACGTAAATAATTAATTGCTCTGGAGATATCAGCAATTTAACAGGGTAACGGAGATTACGCATACGTTACGTAAATAATTAATTGCTCTGGAGATATCGGCAATTTAACACGGTAACGGAGGTTATGCGTACGTTTCCGTGTTAAATTGCCAATATCTCAAGAGCAATTAATTATTTTTCCATGAAATTTATACATAATGTACAGCTACTCGGGTAAACATCTAATGCTAGTAGACTAAAAAATCGGATATGTGTCTAAATTTTCTATTTTCGTGTACGATCGTAATCTCCTTTATCCAGGAATGGCCGCACAGCAAAAATAAATCCTAAAGTTTACTCTAATTCCTTTAAAAAATAACCTAAAACAAATGTTATTCTTATTTTTTTCTGTGACTTCTATTTGCCTTATAAGAAAAATAGCCAATTTGAAAATACGCAATTTTATTTTTAGAAACAAACTCTTTCTAGAAGCAAACTCTAGAAGCAAAATTATTCTAGAAGCAAACTCTTTAATCAATTTTTTAAGGATATAACAAATTTATTTGTTATATCCTTATAATATATATAAATATATATATATATATTTGTTATATAGTTATTTGTTATATAAACTGCGTATTTTCAAATTAGCTGCTGTGGGTGTGTTATCTTAAAAAATTGATTAGAGACTGCTCCTAGAATTTTTGCAAAGAAAAAAAAAATAAGTAAAAATAAATAAAAATAAAAATAAAATAAAAAATAATAAAAATAAAAATAAAATAAAAAGAATAATAAAAATAAAAATTCTAATATTCCGGAAATCAGCTCAAATAATAAATTCAAATGGATTTGCTTGTCAAAGAACCAGGGGCGAATCGAGCTTATGAGAAATTCCAGATTTCGAAGAAAATCGTATGCGAGAACGTGATGGTGGGAATTCTCGTATATCGTAGAAATAAAGTAGAGTGAGATTATTCGTCTTTCTATGAAGTACAGTTGAGGCCGCATCGCGAGAACATAAAAGAATTATTGAACGGAAGCCGTCAGTCGCAATACCGGTATATGAGCATCTTCTCGGCACATACACGGTATATATGTGTATATATATATATATATATATATATATAACAATATATACGACGGTGTATTGTATAGAGGGTGTGGGAGAATGTGTACGTGTGGAAAGAGTGATATCATCCCTATAATGCGATGCAGGCGCGATGATCCGGGAGCAATATAGCCCGAGACACCACCAGAAGCTTCGACCCGACCCAGCACGATCATCCCCAAGACCTTCTTTTGGCTCCAGGACACCACGCGATATTGCTTGTTTTATTCGAGCGTGACACCCATTTTTGCACCACCATAGCCCTCGGGGTTAGGACAGAGGTCGAGATTTCCAGAAATATCATTTTCGTCCATGTTCAAGGATCAAGAATTCCTCCGAGTGCTTCTGGGGATCAGGGTTTAATAATTTTCGTTACATTTTGTCAAGAGTAAAAAAATCCATTATTGTAAGATCACAGAAAATGCCCGAGCATTTTCTGTAATTTGTAGTCATTTGGCAGCACACTCTCTAAATCTGAATTAGTGAAAAGTCGGTCACTAATTCACTTTAGTGATAATTTCTACTAATTATAAATAGTTTTTGACTAAAGCTTTAGTGAAAAGTTTAAAACTACTAAAAAAATAGCGAAATACGATTAATTATTAGTAAATTAGTAAAAATTTTCACTGAAGTAAATTAGTAATTTTTGTTTGTAATCGTAAAAAAATCGCTAATTTACTTCAGTGAAAATTTTTATTAATTTACTAATTTACTAATTATTAGTCGTATTTCGCTATTTTTTTAGTAGTTTTAAACTTTTCACTAAAGCTTTAGTCAAAAACTATTTATAATTAATAGAAATTATCACTAAAGTGAATTAGTGACCGACTTTTCACTAATTCGGATTTAGAGACAGCTGTAGAATTTGAATTTGGAACAAACATCAGAGTTGGAACATCTATAACCCAATACGTGGTGGGAAATTAAATAACCTTTGAATTCAAAGCCGTAAACTTTTGTAAAATAAATCAAAAGTTTATGACGAATATATTTCAGTTCAGAATGCAAGTTACTTCTACATATGGAATCATCGTTATTAAAAGATAAGTCTTTTTGGACTAATTATATAATAAACCATAAATTTAAAATAGACTATTTTTCTTTTTTAATTTAAAAGTTATGCTTAAGTTATTTTACTATATTATATTTCTAACTTACAATTCTTTTATAATCTACGTAAATACACATAATTATTATCAATACTTTTGCGTATTTTAGATACATATATTTTATATATGTATATATATATATATATATATGTGTGTGTGTGTGTGTGTGTGTGTATTAGGGTGGCAGTTATTTCGGCGATGTTGGAATTTTTTCCACCCTCATCCCTCCCCCTTCAAAATTTTCAAGGTAAATAAAAAAAATATTGTGCAAAATTTGAGGAAGATTGGATAATATTAACCCGTGCCAAATAGAAATATGTAAATGTAACAAACTTGGCACAGTTTTTGTCATGATGCAACGTACAAAACCTAATTTTTTCAGAATTTTTCATTGACATCACACAGTATGCGCCCTTTAAAGTCGACCTTTTCTGTTTTTTTTTTTTTCACTGAAGGCCTCCATAATATGCATTAAACTATGTTTCGACTACATTCTCCAATTCCAGGTTATGTTTATTGTTTCAAAAGATTCATAACTTCATGTTGGACCCATGTATGTCCATATGAGTTGTGTAACTGACCCAAATATGGACCATAAGTTGGGAAAGGTAATAAGACCATATAAAAACTGTATAAAATCACTGGGATAAGGCTATTTTTTATTGCTTTATCTACTGTCCTATTCTTTTAAAACGCTCACTGTCGCACATAAAAGATAATCACTACCCTGCAAGATTTTGAAAATTTTTTGCTCCTGGACAATAATAGTTATTTCTGAAGTAATTTTTCGCGCTGAAAACGAATCCGGGCTCAGAATTGCTCTTTCACGTCAGGTTTTTGAGATATCCTAACCGAAAAGTGCAAAAAACATTGTTTTTTTACATAATTGAGGTTATGTAGCATCGCGAATTTTTTTCTGAAAAAAACTATACACAGAATCTTAAAGTACAAGTCTTTTCCTTTAGAATGACCCTCCCCACCCTTCCCCCTTTTAATTTAAATAAAGAAATAGTTCATAAAAGTTGAACAGACGATATTGTAACTTTAATCAACTTTGGGAGGCCATATTGAGTTTTTCTCGAAAAATTTTGAAAATCTGTCCTTGGATTCTGAAATAGCCGGTCTTTTTACATAAGAAAATATTAACCTGTTATTGATTTTGAAACATTTTTAGTGTTTCCTAATGAAAAAACCAATCGACTGTTTGATGTCCGCGTGGACCTTAATGCATTTTCGAATAAATTTTCAAAATGCGGTATCTCGGCTAAAAAAAATGATATTTGAGCAAACTCAACGGCATTCGAAAGGGGACGACTTATACTTTAAGATACTGTGTATAGTTTTTTCAGAAAGAAAATCGCGATTCTACATAACCTCAAATATGTCAAAAAACAGTGTTTTTTGCACTTTTCGGTTAGGATACCTCAAAAACCTGACTTGATAGAGCAATTCTGCGGCCGGATTCGGTATCACGGAGCAATTGAAGTTTTCACGACAAGTATATACATGCTTTGTTCTATAATTTTTCTAGTGTTTCTGTTCAGGAGCAAAATCTTGCAGGGTAGTGATAATTTTTGCAAAGTTTTGTCAAAATCGATTACTACTATTAAGTACCACGGAGCAATTGAAGTTTTCACAAGTACATACATGCTTTATTCTATAATTTTTCTAGTATTTCTGTTTTTAGTCAATAATACATATTGATAATTTTTGCAAAGTTTTGTCAAAATCGATTACTCCTATTACGTACCACGGAACAATTGAAATTTTCAAAACAAGTACATACATGCTTTGTTCTATAATTTTTCTAGTGTTTCTGTTTTTAGTCAATAATACATATTAAAAACAAAAACACTAGGAAAATTATAGAAAAAAGCATGTATGTACTTCTAGTGAAAACTTCAATTGCTCAGTGGTACGTAACAGTAGTTATCGATTTTGACAAAACTTTCAAAGAAAAGATTTGAAGTGCCAAGTTTGCAAAAATAGAAAACTAGTACGGAAAAAATAACCTAAACTTAACTTTCAAATTCAAAAAGAAAAATAGTTTATTTTAAATTTATGGTTTATTATATAATAGGTCGAAAAATACTTATCTTTTAACAACGATGATTCCACATGTAGAAATAAATTTTCTTCATAAATTTTGTTTTAAATTTTTAATTTACTTGTCCAAAATCTACAGCTTTAAATTAGAAGATTGTTTCATTTTCTTATCACGTGGTGGTTGCAACTTCAAAACTTCCAAAATAAAGTTCTGAAGCGAGGGGAGGGGGTGGAAAAAATTCCGACATCGCCAAAATAACTGCTGAAATAATAGTATTTTTTTTACAGACAATGAAGGCTTTAAAATTTGTGGTTAGTTTTTGCACAGTTTTGCAGTATTGCTTGCTTTTGTGTTTGGCTTTGTAGAAACGACTTTTTGTGTACATCAATCAAGTGTTCGCAATGCTGAGAGTTTTGTGGATAAATTATAGAAAGGAAATCTAGAGAAAAAATCACTAACAGATTTAATCATCGTGGCAAAAGATAAGTATTTTAAATTTTCTTATGTAAACAAATTTGTACAATTTGAATACCATTATACTTTATGAAGTTTAAAACCAAGTCTCTTTATAATTCTGCGTACATAAAATAATGATATTCTGCTTGTGATTATTCCTTGCCTGAAAGTGTTGGTCGATGAAGTACAAAAATTTTGCGATGAGTTGCAAAGTTTGACGCTTACGAAAAACATTTACTTTCCTTTTGATTCTTTATCTTAAAGGACTTATTTCTTTATTGATTCCATATCGATTGACTTATTTTGATATTTTTGTCTCGATGAGTTAAACCTAAAAATTATTCCTTACGAATGTAAACGTTAATTCATAAGAATACGTAAAGGAAATTTATTATTCAAATTTAGCGAAGAAGTTTTGCGTTTACGCAAAACTTATTTCTTTATCGATTCCTTATCGATAGACTTTGTATGCTGATATTTTTGTGAAGATAAGTTAAGCTTACTAAATATTTCCTATAATTGTAAAAGTTTATTCATAACGATGAGTAAAGGAAATTTTGATAAAATATATTTGACAGAAATATAGACAAAAAATTTTTTTGAAGCCCATAATTGAAGAGCACAATCTTTTTTTTTTTACATAAATGGTGACTGCATACGTTTTTCTGGTAATTGTATACTGAAAATCTGTAAGATTGACAGAAATATAGACAAATAAAAAATTGTTTTGAAGCTCATAATTGAAGAACATATTCCCCAAACGTCTTACATCCATTTTTCAAAAAATTTGACGTTTTGCGTTATTCATAATCTTATAGTAACATTTTGTATATGAAATACTTGTTTACGTATTAATTTTCTTTTTATTTATACAAAACGATGCTGAAAGGTGAGTTCGTTTCCCAAGTGTCTTATATACAGGCATCCAAAATTTTCAAAGTGTCTTATATGCATTTGGATGGCGCTGGAAAAAATTGGACGGATTGCGTTTTGGGAAATACGATCGTAATTCTCAAAACAGTACCCGTTCAATTTTCTCCTCTAATTTAGTGAAACTCCCTTGAATTTTTTCAAAATTTTTAAAAAAGTTTCAGTAAGGTAAATGTCACAGTAATCGTGACCTTAGTCCCAGTAATCGTTTCGGCGTCAATCTTATTTTTTAAGTATTTATACTTGATTCTTATTGATTTTGATTATAAATAATGCTAAAGCTCGTTATTTTTTGTTACTAAATACTTTTTCTAAAGATCTTTTATAATTAAGTCTTTAGGTTTTATGCCAATTGCACGATTACTGGGACATCTACCTTAGTGCCGCGAAATTTTTGAAATTTGGAAATTTTCTTAAACTTCTCCTATGGGTGCAAAAATCATACATAATTTTTTATATATAGTATATATAAAATTCAGAATGAAAAGAAAAATTATTAAAATCAGATTTTTTAACAAACAAAAAAGTCATTTTTTTCTGAATGTAGTGTTTATTAATTTTAGTCGTGAAAATAATCTCAAACTGATCTCAATTTTGGTATCATTTTTATCTGAAATTTTATGATCTGCAACAAAAATTCTTGTTTTTCGCTGTGAACATAAAAAAATTGAAATCAGTATAATTCCAAATTTTACATCAAAGTAATATTATTTCGTGATTATTTTTAATACAAATTAAATTAGTTAAACCATGAAAAATAAAACGTTGAGTTTCTCATTTTATGATATGTAGTTTGTTTTTGCGGAAATTTCGATAAGCTTTTGGTACAGGGAAATGTAGCGAGCGTGCAAATTATACGAATATTTTTATCGGAAAAGCGAGTTTACGGTTAATCGGTAACGCTCACGGATTCGTACGAATTTCGTATTACTTGCTGGCTTTGTTCCACGCGCCATTGTGATCTGATGATTTTAAAACCATCCTGTGTCCTCTGCAGCATCAACGTGCGAATGAGCGACATATTTTCTCGGATTATTTTGTTTATTTCAACTGCATCCTAACGACCACGATACGTGAATTGTAACGATTCCCGTGGGTGATTGTTATTGGAAAACCGGTGACCGTATAATTACTTATTTAGCAGGAACCCAGGTACGAAAAATTCTCGCTTATTTTTAGATAAACGAGAAATAAATTGAGTTTTTCATTTGATTACTTTTTCAAAATTATACAAAATTGGGAGAGATAATTGCAAATGGTGATTCTTGTTTGCAAAAGTATTTTTAATAAAAAGTTTTCCTCATTATTGTTAGTGAATTTGTTTTCATAATGGGAAATATTTTTTTCTGCTTCAGAAAACATTTTTTTCCAATTGAAATTATTAAAGTTATCAAGGTATTCCTTATGAAAAAGAAAATAAATTAAAATTATACATCACATTTCCTATTACATATAAAAGAACATTGTTCAGTAGGGTGGTCCAAAAATGCAGTGAAAATTTTTTTTCCGAATTTTATGCACTCACCCCCCAAAGTTCGAATCCACAAAAAATAAATGCATTTTTTTATTTTAAATATTTAGATGTTCCGCAAGCCCCATCAAGTTTAACACGTATTTCCCATAAAAGAAAAAAAAACGTTTTTGTAAATTTTATTCAGAATCGTCAATATTATGTAAATCGAGTTGAAACTCAACATTTCTCTTCACAATTAGCTATAGAATACAAATGAATAATTACTTTTTAAATATCACCTCCATAAGTCCGTTTTATATGGTCCCAAAAAAACTCCATAAGTGAAAAATTGGGTTTTGCGAGTTTTTGGCGCTAATAATTTATTATTATAAACGATTATTTTCATTGAGGGTTAATAAAATCCCCCACTCAGTATTATTTATAACAATATTCTCTTAGAATAATGCTAGAAAGCTACGGTTTTTTCTGAAATTTTCAACTTTTTTCCACTTTTCTCTTAGAGAGAGGTAATAATTAATGCAATTTAGCAAGCATAATTGTTTAAACAAATTATTTTTTCTAACTATCTTCTATATTAATGTTAGATAGTTGCGGTTTTTTCTGAAATTTTTAACTTTTTGTCCACTTTCCACTTAGTAAGGTAATAATTAATGCAAGTTAATAAACACATTTGTTTAAGCAATTTATAAGAATATAACAATATAAAAATAACAATATTTAACAATATAATTACAATAACAATATTATAACAATATTTATAACAATATTCTCTTAGGATAATGCTAGAAAGTCTCGGTTTTTTCTAAAATTTTCCAACTTTTGCCCACTTTTCAATTAGAGTGAGGTAATAATTATTTCAAGTTAACAAACGTAATTGTTTAAACAATTTATTATTTTTAATAATATTGTCTTTAAATACAGCTAGAAAGTTACGATTCTTTTCTAAAATTTTTCACCTTTGTCCACTTTTCGCTTAGAGTGAGTTAGTAATTAATGCAATTTAACAAATATATTTATTTAAACAAATTTTTATTATTTATAACTATCTTTTTTTAGAGTACTGTTAGAAAGTTGTGCTTCTACCTGAAATCTTCAGTTTTGCTTTGACTTGTTAGTTAGGAACAAACAATAAATAAACATTAACAAGAATCATTTTTTAAAATAGAAATCTATTTTTTTAAAGTGAAGTATTTTTACTTCTTTGCTAATCTTTTAAAAATATTAATTTAAATAAAAAGACTAACTTACAGTAGAGATAAAAACAAAGGATGAAATAATTGAAGAGTAAGCGGCCAAAAGTGCATAAGTCCATTTTTCATGTTTTTGAAATAATTGCAAAAATGCTATATCTTGAAAACGAATAATAACTTCTAACTTATAATTTATTTCAACATTAAAATTAGTTGACATGCACAATAAATATTAGAGAGAGAGAAAATATTTATCTATTTCCGTATTGAAGTAATTAACAAAATTAAAATGGACTTATTCACTTTTGCCCGCTTATGAACAGATTTTTCAAGTTTTAAACATGGAAACAAAATAAAAAAGTATTTCGTATAAATATGACTACTGTGTATTTTAATCCCTTCAAATGATTTTTTTGTTTTAAAATCTTTTTTGTAACTTCACTATATTATAAAAAATGTTTTTCAGGAATGGTGAGCTGTTGAAGATAACCTTACAATTTCCCAAAATCTTCCAAAATATTTTTTCAAAATGATGCAGTTTTTTACCAAATGCACATATTCGGTTGGTTTTCATTTCATGTGATGAGGAATTTTTAGCTCTATCGAATCATCTGAGAAAAATATCAAAATTTTCAAAATTGAAAAAATGGCGGAGGTTTTTCTGAAAATTTCGAAAACGGATTTTCTCGAAAAGGCCACCTTTAAAATTTTTTATTCTTTTTTTGTAGATTTTCGATAATATGGACCACATATTCTTCAAGTTTGGCTTCTGGTAAATAATTTCTTCCTATTGAAAAAAAAACTTTTCGAAAAAAATCAAAACTGTTAATTTTTTCAAAAACTACCGAAGAAAGGAGTAAATATGAAGGAAAAAAGTTGTTTAGAAATGAATTTTCTTTAAAAACGCCCCTTTCACTTTTTTAATATATGGCACCACATGCTTGCATGCAAAAATATTCTAAAAACCTCATGCAGACCTCATTGCATGATTTGAAATAGAATCAGTCTACTGTCAAAACGTGGTTAATTTTTTATAAATCGTGAAATTTATTTGGATATTTTTAAGAAACAGTTCATAAGGTTCATAAATCTGCAGCAAGTTATAATAAATTTTTTAAAAAAAAATTTCTTTGGACATATGCAGTTTTGGTAAAGTATAATATTTTAACAGTGGAAATTCTTTACCTAAAAATTTTCTTTCTTAAATATAACAATGACCGACGGATTCCTAATATCCTAAATATATAGAATCTATGCTTACCTCATTTTTTTTTTAAATGCACTTATTTATATTTGATCGCTTACTCTTCAATTAGGAGTGGGTGTGAGGAGCGAGTCTGTAAATGACTTGTAGAAATTTTGTTTTTAATATTTGAAAAAAAACGCAACTTTCTAGCATTATTACTGCAGGAGAAGATAATAATAATAATAATAATAATAATAATAATTTCTTTAAATAAATATGTTTGTTAAACTGAATTAATTATTAACTTATTCTAAGCGAAAAGTGAACAAAAAGTTGAATATTTCAGAAAAAACCGCAACTTTCTAGCATTATTCAAAGAAGAATATTATTAAAAAGAATAATAAATTGTTTAGACAATTATTTTTGTTAACTTGAAATAATTATTACCTCACTCTAATTGAAAAGTGGACAAAAGGTGGAAAATTTTAGAAGAAAAGCATCTTTCTAGCAATATTCTAAAAGAATATTGCATTAATTATTACCTCACTAAGTGAAAAGTGGACAAAAAGTAAAAAATTTCAGAAAAAATCGCAACTAACATTAATATAGGAAAAGATAGTTATAAACAATAATTTGCTTAAACAATTATGTTTGCTAAATTGCATTAATTATTACCTCACTCTAAAGGAGGAGGACGAGAGGACAAAGTAAAAAGTGGACAAAAAGTTGAAAATTTCCGATAAAACCACAACTTTCTAGCATTATTCTAAGAGAATATTGTTATAAATAATAATAAATTATTTTAAGAATTATTCCTGTTAATTCTAATTGATGATTGCTTCGCTTCATCTGAAAAGTTGAAAAAATGTTGGAAAATTCGGAAAAAACCGCGTTTTTATATCTCTATTCTAACAAAAAATTGCTATAAACAATAATAAATTGTGTAAACAATTTATGTAAACATATAATTATCCGTAGAAAGTAATATTTTATCTACTAGAAACAATTTGTATTAAAAAAGTCGCAAAAAAATAATAATTAGCGCTAAAAACTTGCAAAAAATAATTTTTTACCCTTGGGGTTTTTTTGGGGCCCTGTAAAACAGACTTATGGGGGTGATAGTTAAATAGTATATTATGCAACATGTGCGTAAAATGCGGTTTTACACACCCGATCACAAGTGGGTAAATCGTACGCACGAGTTGCATACGATATTTTTTTACACAATGTGCGTAAAATGAGTTTTTACACACCCATATTAGTGCGTAAAACACTGTATCGTAATAAGCCGTTTTACGCACTAATATGGGTGTGTAAAAACGCATTTTACGCACACTGTGTCAAAAAAGCAATTTTCGATTCGTATTCTATGGTTAAGTTTGAAGAGAAATGTTGAGTTTCAACCTGATTCACCTAATATTGACGATTTTGAATACACAAAAACGTTTTTTCTTCTCATGGGAAATACGTGTTACTTTACGGGGCTTGCAGAACCACTAAATATCATTTTTTTTTAAATGCTTTTATTTTTTTTTGTTGATTCGAATATATTTGGGGGGCGAGGACATGGAAATTCGAAAAAAAAATTTAACCACCCTATTGTTCAGACTTGTGACCAATTTTATCAAAAATTTGAGAGCAATAAAAATGCAAAAGATAAGTTTTGAAATTCTGGACATTGACACTTTCTTCCCAAGAAAAAAAACGTAATCCTTTTACTTTCGGTCTCTCAAAATCAAGAAGATAGAAAGTAGAAATGCAGAAAAGCAGAGAAGGAAAGTTGTTCTCCAGCGAGCTCATAGAATAATAAAATAATTGGCCACTATTCAGGGCACGCAACTAAGATGGAAGATCGGGGAATGATAAGGAGGAGGGATTCAGAACGTAGGTGAATGTGCGCTCGAGGAAGAGGGAAAGCAGAATAGAGAGAGATAAAGTGGATCTAAGAGACTGAGAGGATCGAAGGTAGGAAGGAGGAAAGGAGAGTGGGTGGGTGGGAGTTCCCAAGATGGCGCCACATGAAGTGAAGTGGTTAAAACAAGAGAGAGAAAGAGTGAGAAAGTGAGGTGAGAGGTGGAGAACAAGATGTAGGTGGAAAGGGTGAAAGATAAATGACGTGTCCACCACTACTGCCACCAACGCTACGAAGAAGCAGAGACGATGGGCGCCTCCATTAAACATAAGCCACTCGCTTGCTTACCCTCTAACCTTCTGGTTTCGTTTCTGAAATGTCAATTCCTATCTTCTTCCTCTTCTTCATCTCACATTTCCTCATATTTCCTCTTATTCCTCTTTCTTTACTCTCTTTCTCATTTCAATATTTTCTTTTTATTCAAACTTTTTTTTGTTCTTCCACCCACGTGGGAAAGTTCTACGGAAACTCTATGTGGAAATTCTACAAAAATTTCCATATCGAAATTCAAACTAGAAATTCGATACCGATATTTTTCTTAGAATTTCCATATAGAATTTCTAGGTGGAATTTCCACATGGAATATCTAGGTGGAATTTCCACATGGAATTTCTAGGGGAAATTTCCACATGGAATTTCTAGGTGGAATTTCCACATGGAATTTCTAGGTGGAATTTCCACATGGAATTTCTAGGTG
>JBAGKK010000075.1:212562-228955 GCA_037177015.1 Euceroptres primus
GCTGTTTTAGCTAAATTTTGCAATCTAGAAATTATCTAGGTAAATTAGCTAGATAATTTCTAGATGGCAAAATTTAGCTAATACTAATAATTAGAAGACGAAATCCAGCTAAACGTCTAGCTGGAACAGCAAAACTTTTTTTTTCAATGTGAGGAATAATTCTAGTTACAAGAAGATGAAAAATGCGTGCGACGTCAGAAGGCTCCACAAGCCTTTCAAATAAAGTAGCGTGAATACTAGTACAGGTACATGTTTTAAAATTAATGAATCTAATGTGTATTAGATTAACTGAAGGAAATCATTTTGAAAAAATTTTCGAAAAAAATTTACTTTTTTCGAAAGTGCCCTCTGCTTGGAGGGTAACCCATATAATTTATGTTTATACTTCCCATTGCTAATTTTCTTTATAAAGCTTGAATTTTATAAAGTTGTGCAATGCTAAAAAATAGATTCTTTTTTAAAAGTTACACTTGATATTTATACAATTTTTTTTTTAAATTAGTCAACTCGTTTTAGACCACCCAGAAATTTTCTACAGAATACATACTCTCTCTGTGATTTCGTTTTCTTCTTGCTTTCTTTCGCCACAACCTTTCATCGTCAACTTCGTCGAATGCATTCGTCTCAGTTGCGTACACGTATATCGCAGGTGTAAATTGCAGACTTAATTCCATTTAATAATGTGACTCAACGTTATTCTGAGTGAAATTGAAATTGAAATATAAAAAATAGTTATTGAAATGAAAAAATATTATTAGAAAATTACCTTTTTCAAAGTAAAACAATTTTACTCCCACAGAAAGTAACAATAAATATTGTGTTTCGAGGCATATCAAGAGTTATCGAAAATATATGAAGAATTGAGGGTGGAATAGCTGTAACAAAAAAAAAAGGGAAAGTAGAAATAGAAAAGAAAATGCAGTTTCGTCACAACGACCTCTGTGTCCATCGGTTTGACCAGTTGTCCCAAAAAGTATAATATATCATTCACTACATCTGTCGAAATTAGGAGGCATTGTGTAAGCGGGCGCGTGCCATGCTGGACCCATCGAAGTTCCTCAAGATCAACTCTAATGTTCCTGCATATTAGCCTCCTATTGGGAATGACACCAAAAGTGCTAAACAGATTCCAACTCTGATTTATCAAGATCTCCCTTCGCAATAATTCAAGTTGTTCACAATGCAAACATTTTCTGAGTTAAAATAATACTTATTTTCCACTATTGATTTTACCGGATTTCTATTTGACTGAATTACCATTTGCCATTTCCGTATTATATATTTTTTTGACACAGTGTGCGTAAAATGCGTTTTTAAACACCCATATTAGTGCGTAAAACGGCTTATTAAACACCCACTTATATGGGTGTCATAAAAATGCATTGTACGCACACTGTGTCAAAAAATATCGTATGAAACTCGTGCGTACGGTTTTACCCACTTGTGGTGATCGCGTGTGTAAAACCGCATTTTACGCACATGTTGCATAATATACTATTATACCACTCTAACCTCAAAATCTCAACTTTGACATGATTTTTCGGCTCTCGTGGTATAAAATACTGTTCGATACTTATGTGAAAGGTGATTTTTAGCGCACTTGACTTTTTTCGCTCGCTTCGTTCGTGCGAAAAACGTCTCCTGCGCTAAATAATCACCTCTCACACAAATATCGAAATTCCTTGCTTCTATACTGAAAAAATGGTCAGTTGGGCCAGCTATTTAAAGTCGAGACAAAAAGTCCTGTCGCCTGGCTTTAAAGGTTTACTCGGTGAGAAAAAATTGCAGAATTTTGAATTAAAGATAAAAACATTCTTCAACATTATAGTTGTAAAATGATGTCAGTTTTATTTTCGTCAAAATTTTTTTGTCTTTACTGTGACTGAAAATGCATGAAAAAACAGGAGAAATGATTTATAATTAAAATTATAATTATATAATACAGGGATCACAGTGGTTCAGGGGACTTCTTTTTTGAAAAATTGGATTTAAAAAAAAAGGAGGAAGTTGTTTTCTTTTAAAAATACCAAGGAAGCTCCAATGCTCCAGAATCTTAAAAAATCCTCAAAAATCTTAGATCCCTGTCTAGAATCTAATAAAACACTCTTTAAATTTTTAAACTTTCAGAATCTTTCGAATGCTCTAGAATTTTTTTATATCCTTCACGACTTTTGGACTTTTCAACAAACTTTTAAAATCTTCTACAATATTTTTAGTTTTCCATAAACTTGTAGATTCATTTAATCTTTTAAAATTCCAAAAAATTCTCTACAATCTAGATTTTTAAGTGTTTTAGAATCTTCCAGAGACTTCCTGATTCTTCCATAAAGTTCTAAAATCTTCTAGTCTCTTCCAGACTTTTTTTTTTGAAGTCTTAAAAAGTCTACAGAATTTTAAGAAGATTCTGAAAACAGTCTAGAAGATTCTTCAAGATTATTAGAGTCTTTTGTAGACTTCAGAGGGTTCTAAAGGATTCTGCAGACTTTCTAATACACTTCAGAATAATGTGCTTGAAGTTCTGAAAGTTCAAATGAACAAAATCTTTATTTGATTTTGTTTTAAACTCAAATTTGTTCTAAAATATTGGTTTATTAATATAGAAACTAATGTAATAATAAAGAAGCTCAGGATATTTCTCTTTATTTTCTAGATTGAACGATATTTCAAGATAAATTTGAGTTAAGAAAAAAAGTTCGTTCATTTGAACGTTAAAAACTTCAGGTACATTCCAGAATATTCTTGACGATTCTAGAAGATTTTAGAAGATCACGGAAGAGTTCAGAAGATTTTAGACGATCTTAGAAGACTCTGGAAAATACTAGTATATTTTGTAGAATATTAAAGAATTTTTCAGAATTCTTTAAGATTGCGTTAATAATTCTTTAAGATTGCGTTAATAATTCTTTAAGATTGTATAAAATTATTATAGACCAACAAAATTATTTATTAAGAATCCAGAAGGTTCTAAAAGATTATGGAAAAATCTAGAAGAATTTAAATGGTTGTAGATTTTAAAACAGTCTAGAATATTTTTGAGAATTTTTACAGATTTCAGATTAGTTTTAAAGATTCTAAAGAGTTTGAGAGAATTTCGGAAATCTTTTGTAGACTTTGGATGATTCTAAAAGATTCTGTATGAAATTCTAGAAGGTTACGGAAGTATTCAGAAAATTTTAGAAGATTCTGGAAGAGTCTAGTATATGTTGTAGAATATTGAAAAATTTTTGGATGTTATTTTATAAGATTATTGTAGGAGAACCTAGAAGATTCTAGAACAGTCTCAAATATTTTGGAGAATTTTCAGGGATTTTAAATCAATTTTAAAGATTCTGGAGGACTTTAAGAAATTTTTTAGGAGACTTTCGTAGATTCTGAAAATTATGGGATATTTAAGAAAGCATTTAAAGAGTTTTTGAATATGGGAAATTATGGTATATCTAAGAAAACATTTAAAGAGTTTTTGAATATCACAAGTTTCTATTTCTTATAGTTCTTACAAAATTATTCGGAAATTATAATATAAAAAGGGAAAAAGGGGAGAAAAAGGAATAAAACTATTAAAAAAGTGATTTTAGGAGACTTGAAGAATAAAAGGGGAAAGGGAGAAAAAAGGGGGATAGGGCACTGACTGTGATCCCTGATTTTGTAATATTATAAATATGTAATTATAACAATTGTTAAATTATAATTATAACTATGGAGACATAATTATAATTTGTAGAATCAAATAATTCTCTGATTCTTTGAAATTTTTCCCCGACTTTCCCTGATTTATCCTGACCATTTTTAAATTTCCTGACTTTCCAGAATTCCCTGACCTTCCAGAATTCTCTGACCTGATGTAGCAAGGCTGTCATTTGAAGAAAACTACTCATTCAAATTTAGAGAGGTAAAAATTCTATGACTATGAGTGAAATTCAAGGACTTTTCCATGTTTTTCCAAGAAAAAAATTCAAGGACTTTTCCAGGTTTTCAAGGATTTCCAGGACGCTAGATACCCTGGTTTAAACTAATGTTTCCTCTTCGTATATGCATTTTTTGGCATTTTTTAATTGCAATTTCTCTCACGGATTCTTATTACATCTTAAAAATATACCAAGTCGATATTTATTGATTTTTTATTAATAAACAAATGTTTCTTCTTCGTCCGTAAGAGAAATTGCACTTAAAAAATGCCAAAAAATGCATATTAGAGAACGAAGAACATTTGTTTAAAAATTTATTTGTTTATTCTTAAAAAATCAGTAAATATCGAATTCGTATTTTTTTAATTTACAATAAGCCTCCCTGGGAGAAATTGTAGCTCAAAAATGCCGAAAAATGCATATTTCAAGCAGAAGGAGGTAACATTTGTTTAAATAATTTTTTATTTATTAATAAAAAATTACTTAACTATTCATTTTTAATCAATTAAGCCACAGAAATGTCAAAATATGGCCATAGTTGCATTTCACGATGCACTTTAGTATTAGTATAGAGAAAGGGTCTAAGTTACAAGGTCATAACTCGTGACCTGTTAGGGCTAGGACATTTTTTTTTTAATTTACGCAGATTTTAACCCACTATATTTTATTTTGATAGAACTTTCTCCTGTGTCATCTAGGAAACGAGCTATTTCCAAAAAACACAGTTTTCCTATTTTCGGCTAAAACCCCGGGATTTTTGGAAGGCCATAAATCGGAAACTAATGAGGTTATAACATTCTTTTTTTTTTAAATGACGTGAAATTTCATTTACTTTCATTCATCCCCTGGCACCTTTAATGTCTACTATATTTTATTTTGATAGAACTTTCTCCTGTGACATCTAGGAAACGAGCTATTTCCAAAAACACAGTTTTCTTATTTTCAGCTAAAAAACCCGAGACTTTTGGAAGGCCATAAATCGGAAACTAATGAGGTTAAAACATTCTTTTTTTTTAAAATTACGTGAAATTTCATTTACTTACATTCCTCCCCTGGCACCTTTAATGTCAATTCATGCAGAAACGAGCTATTTTGAAAAAATTGAACTCATGTCATTACCCCTAAAAATAGGCAGAAAAGGGTCAACTTTGAGAGATGATAGCTCGCGATCTATTAATTATAGTTAAGATATTCTTTTTTCTTAATTATAGATAATAACGTCTAGTTTAATTCATCTGTGAACCATTTTGACGTGTGACACCCCGGATCCAAGCTACACCGAAGCAAAAAAAAAGTTGTGGTTTTTAGCAAAAAAATCGAAAAATTGGGTTTTTTGGAAAAACCATAACTTTTTGACTATTAGTCCTAGAAAACTTTTTTTAAAAATTTTTCTCGGAATTTCATCTACTTTCTTTTTTTTTTGTGAAATGCATTTTTCTCTATGATGCACAGAAAAGCAACAAACCACAAGTATATGATTTTTTGCTCCCTTTTCAAAAAAAATTTCCGGATTAACGGGTAAAAACCTTCTCTCAGAACCTGATGCGATATTATGTACTCCAAAATGAAGCGATTTATAAAAAAAAATTTTGATTTTCTTACTTTACCAACTAAAAGTACCAGATGACTGGACTATGCTGCTATTTTATTAGTTGGAACAACCATTTTATTAGTTGCTAGTACTAATTGAACAGTCACTGCAACTAATGAAATGGTTATCCTAACTAACAAAGTAGCAGTATCATATCTTACAAACTAAATAGTTGGCCCAACCAACCATGTTTTCAGTGATAAATAATTGAATAATATCCGAAGGTGTCTATCCAAAGTTAGGTGAATCTTAGAATAAAATTATTAGACTTTAGAAAAAGATATGTTATCCAATTTTGAATGTTGGTAGCGCTCTAACCATTCATGAGTACTTGTGAATTACGTCATCCACTAGAAAGTTTCAAGTAGTTCAGTAAACACATGGCGGGGTACCGTCGTGAGGTTTGGCCTCTCGACCAATCGCAATTATCCCTAAACACTGAGTTGAGACTACATCTGTTCCTCTATGCCCAGTGTTGCAACGAGGAGCTACAACTACAGCTACAAATGCACTTACACTGATACATTAACACACATACACATACATATTCTCATCAACACGAAGATCGCCAGGGAAACGGAAACTTTGTTAAGAACCATCACTGGTACCAAGCTTGGTTCGAGTTCGCTGCGGTTAATCCGAGTTTCGTGAACAAGTTATCCACTTCAACCGAAGAAAAATGGCCTCGAACGTGGTTACCGAGATTTAACTACACTCTGAAACTTCACCTGCTGTTACTTGCCTCGCCGCTTCTTGGATGAATTACATACTTACGAACTACACTCGTCATGAAATTGTTAAAAGTACCTAGTCGGATCCTTATTATTATTGATGGATCGAAAAGTAATGTATTAAAGATGAAGGCTTTTATGAAATTTCTACATTTAGAAAATGTTTGGTATTTATTACCAATCACAATTGGAATTATTATAAAAACTAGCAATTTCTGTTTGCATAAGTGAATTTCTTGTCTTAGAACGAAAATCCTTGAAAGACTGTGAAAAATATTATTTATCAAGATTCGCGGTAGCAGATCGCTGCCAAATACCAAAAAAATGCTATCGAAATTGCTATCAAATTACTATCAAAATTCAATTTTTCAATTTCCCTGACATTTCCCTGACTTTCAGACCAATTTCCCTGACAAAAAATGATTAAAAATGTAACATCTTTCAATTCCTTAAAATTCCACTACAATATTTAAAATCCCTTAAAATCTGCTAAATTTTTTTAAATCTATTAAAATTCCATGAAATCTTTTAAAATTTCACAAAATCTTTTAAAAATCAGAAATAACTTTTAAAATTTTTTAAAATTTCATGAGGAATTTTAAAATTCCTTAAAATCATTTTAAAAATGTAAAAATTTCTTAAAATTCTTACAAGCTTCTTAAAATCCTTTACATTTCCACGAAAAATTTTAAAATCCCTTAAAATGCGTAAAGATCTCTTAAAATTTTTGAAAACCTCTTGAAATTTCTTAAAATTCCAGAAAATCTTTTAAATATCATAAAAATCTCGTTAAATACTTTAAAATTCGATGAGAAATATTAAAATCCCTTAAAATCATTTTTAAAAAAATGAAAATTTCTTAAAATTCTTACAAGCTTTTTAAAATTCTTTCAAATTCTCCAAGGAACTTTAAAATTCATTATTAAAATGCTTTGAATTTCCTAAACTTCCTTAAAAATCTCTTAAAATTTCCTAAATTCTTTTAAAATTCCACGAAATCTTTTAAATATCATAAAAATCTTTTGTAAACCCTTTAAATTCCTAGAAATCTCTTAAAACCCCTATAAATTATTAAAAATCTCTTGAAATCATTAGAAACCCAGAAAATCTCAAAGAATGCCTGGAAATTCTTTATAATCATTCGAAATCCTTGGAAAGCTTCTAAAATCTGTTTAAAAAACTATAAAAGCTATATATGTAATAAGACAAAAATAACATAGTTAGCACAAATGTCAATTTTCGATTTTCCCTGATAGTTACTCGCATTTCTCTGACATTTCCCTGATTTCCCTGACAAATTTTTTTTCCCCGGACATTTCTCGGACTTCCTTGACTTCCCTGACATGTGGCCACCCTGTTGATATACAACGTTCTTTGGATTGTTGCCGTAATTCTTGACCGATTTTGATTTTAAAAGAATAAGTTTCACCCCATTTAGAAGTCCATAGTTTCAAAATTATAAAACTTTTACTCATGGAAACCGTAAAAAATTATAATTTCAAATTTTGATTTAAAAAAATAAGCTTCAGCTTATTTAGAAGCCCATAGCTTCAAAATTATAAAACTTTTACTCATGGAAACCGTAAAAAATTAGAATTTCAAATTTTGATTTAAAAAAATAAGCTTCACCTTATTTAGAAGTCCATAGCTTCAAAATTATAAAAATTTTTCTCGTGGAAACCGTAAAAAATTAGAATTTCAAATTTTGATAAAAAAAATAAGCTTCACCTTATTTAGAAGTCCATAGCTTCAAAATTATAAAAATTTTACTCATGGAAACCGTAAAAAATTAGCATTTCAAATTTTGATTAAAAAAAAATAAGTTTCACCCTATTTAGAAGTCCATAGCTTCAAAATTATAAAACTTTTACTCATGGAAACCGTAAAAAATTAGTATTTCAAATTTTGATTTAAAAAAATAAGTTTCACCCTATTTAGAAGTCCATAGCATCAAAATTATAAAACTTTTACTCATGGAAACCGTAAAAAATTAGAATTTCAAATTTTGATTTAAAAAATAAGTTTCACCCTATTTAGAAAATTATAAAACTTTTACTCATGGAAACCGTAAAAAATTAGCATTTCAAATTTTGATTTAAAAAAATAAGTTTCACCATATTTAGAAGTCCATAGCTTCAAAATTATAAATCTCATGCAAACCGTAAAAAATTAGTATTTCAAATCTTTGCCTCTTGATACAGCCTATTGTTTCTGACTAAATTGCATGAAAATTGACTGGCATATGCGAAACATCATATTCTTGATCAACTTTCAAGGATTTTTCAAAATATTTATTATTTACAGAGATATTGAAAATTTTATAAAAAATGAAAAAAAAATTAACAAAATAATCAATATTTCTGTAAATAATGAACATATTGAACAATTCTCGAAAATGAATCAAGAATATGACGTTGCGGATATACCGTTTGATTTTCTTGTATATAAATCGGTTCAATAGATTTGGCTCTCGAATTGAGAAAAGATTAAAAATTATAATTTTTCAATTTTGATGACTAATTAATGAAAAAACATTTTAAAATATTCAAGTTTAATTGTTACTAAAAAATACAAAAAATTGTGAAATCCTAACAAAAACATGGCACATGCAAAAAGTTGGTTAAGTTAAAAAAAAATCGTAGATCACAATTCGTGAGATAAAGTGAGATAAAAATTTTCTAAGTGAATTATACAACTTTTTTAAAATAAAGAAAAACTATAAAATAAAATCTCCTAATGGAAGAAAAAAAATAATTTCAATAAATATATTTTAAAAAAATTTTAACTTGGCAGGATTTAATTTCAATAAATATATTGAAAATAAAAAAAAATAACTTTGTACGATTGATTAATAATTTAATATAAAAAATCCTGCAAAGTTAACATTTTTTTTCAATATATTTATTGAAATTAATTTTTCCCCCATTAGAAGATTTTATTTTATAATTTGTCTTTCTTTTAAAAAAGTTGTATATTTAACTTGGGAAACTATTTTTTATCTCATGAATTGTAATGTTCGCATTTTTTTCACTTGGCCCACTTTGGTTTTCAATGACGAGAAATTTGATACCTGTAACATATTTTTATATTTTTTCCCCAGGTCGCTAGCGAGGTCCAAAAAATAGGCTAAAAAACAGCCTGTTTTGCAGCCATTTTTTAGGGTTTCTGTCTGTATCTTTATAATCCACCATTTTAATTTGAGAGTTTTGAATACGATTTTACAATCAGAATCTTCTAAAACCCCCTTCCCACAATTTTGAGCGATCTAGAAGTATTTTATTACCTATTTAGTGAGTCAAAATGAGTGTTCAGCCGCCATATTGGATCCGCCATTTTGAATTTTAAATTTCTGATTTCAGATTCGTCATTAGAGATTCCAAAAATGGTGATATGTGTATTTTGAAGGAAAATTCGAAAAGGTTTAACATTTTTTTTTACCGTTTGTGAGGAATGTACCGGGAAAAACATATTTTTAAGGCGCCATCTTGAATCCACCATTTTGAATTTTTCAAAATACCACATTACTTTTGAAAGTACGTATCAATTGGATGAATTTGCGCCTTTATTCGTTTTGATTGGTCAAACGAAATTTTGAGGATGCCAGTTATCCGTTTGACGTGAAATGTCCCATATATATATCTTTGGCTACTTGTATGAAACATTTCTGCCAAAATTTCAGCAATACAATACATAAATTGGCTCTGAAAACTGAAACCTAAAACAAATCTTTCAAAGTCTGATTTCACAGCTGAGGGAAGATTGAAGTAAACACTTTGGAAAGAAGAATTTGGAACACCTTTTTCCTCCTTTAAAAGTAATGCTCCGTTTCTTTGCAGCAGCCAATCGTCCCGTTCCATTTAGTGATGCGTCTCAAAGTTTCATCCGGAAGTAATGTTATGCGCTGAGGAGAGTAAAAACCTAGGGTAGGTCGGCAGAAGAAATGGGAAGAAAAGGGGGAGGAAAGGGGTTGAAAAGCGGGGGTGGACTACAGGGTAACGTGGAAGCCGCGAGCGGATGGCATAACCGAAATTACTTAGTCTGGCTTTCAGGAGCAACCGAGGAGAAAGGACTTGTTGCGCGGGTAAGCTGCGGCTGCGGTTAAAATATCGGAAATTTAAGCATCGCCTGGAATTTACATACTTTTTTCACTCACGAAACCGCCTCGCGATTCGCGAGGAATTGGGGATGGTCTCCACTTTCAGATGTGAGGGTCGACTTTCTCAATTGCCCAAATTTTGTTCGCAAAGTGTTATCATTTTATCTGCATTTTAAGGAAAACACTTAACGGAAATAATAAACGTTTTTCAACTAGAATTTATTGTAAGCTTTAAATAAAGAAATATTAAAACACCCTTCGCTTTATTAGAACTGTAAATTGAATTTAATAGGTTATTATTTACGAAATTTAAGATTACATTAATACAAAAATGAAAAAGATAGAAACGAAATATTGGCAATTATATTAAGAAAAAAGCTAGAAACGAAATATTGACGATTATATTAATATGTACACTGTAAAAAAAGTCTTGTTTCAAGCCAAAAATTGGACCTAATTCAAGTTGCAACACTTTTAAGATCCTAGATCCCTAGAAAGAAGGATAGACATGCATTATACATGGAGACAAAGCACACCGAAAACAAGCTGTGACATAAACTAGACTTTTCTTTTCCTGTGTACATTTCAGTACTTTCCTTAAATTAAGTATTTTCTATTCTTTGACGGATTCAAATGTTTTAAACTTGCTAAAGTTATTTTTTATGTGAATCCTTTATTTATTTAAATATTTTTTCAAGTTTATGATTCCTTTGTTGAATGCAATAAAATGACAAATCTTTGTCCTCCATTCATAAAGAACTGCATTTAAATCCTCTCCTTGTGATTTAAAACTCCCCTTGTAAAAAGTTGACACCGTTTAGTTATTCTCTGCACTTTGTAACAGCTTACAACCACTTGCCTCGTTTTTCCTCACTCATCTTCAATCTCACAAATAAAATAAAAAACACTACAAGTCGCATTACATCTTTTTCAAGGGACTCGTCCCTAATGAGAAAAATTAACGAAGAAGCATTCTGATCAGCACAGCAGTTCATTTCGCACACGAACGCTTGGAAACAAGTATCACATCGTCGAAACGATCGCTTGTTAAAAAAAAAGAGAAATAATAATCAACTTTCTCGTGGGGATTTAAAAGGATGGATGATGCTTGTGTCGTTCTTAATTTTTTTCCATGAGTAATGAGGAAATCGAGAGGTAAATGGCTGGTACTCTCATCCCTCGAGGGCACGATTCCCGGGTGCAGTTCTACAATTGCGTTTCAATGACGATCTCGACGATTGCACGTTAACATCAAGATTGTACGAGTGCGAAACCCGGCTTATTATTGTTTAAATTGACGTGTCGTTCGACTGTAAATTCTCATCAGGTATTTGTCACATATGTTTCAATGAAAGCCTGATTCCAAATAATACAAACAAATAATCTACAAAGATTTATTTGCAAGCCAATCCTAAACAAAATCCTTCCCTTTTTACATAAAAAAATAGATTCGCACGAATATTCCCTAAAAATCACATATTATAATTTTTACGTAAGCGAAATTAGCCATTGGCCACCGTTTTTATGTATCCGAATTTCCATTTAACTGAGTTTCAATCGTCATTTGTCATATTTTTCATTTAACCTAATTGTTTGTCCGAAATTCCATTTGCTATCACTTCTTTATAATTTTCATTTTACCTGAACTTCATCTGCCCAAATTATTCTACTACACCTGTACAAATTATTCGAGCAAATAAAATATAGATTAAATGGGAATTGCAACACAGAAAATCCCAAGGTATCATTTTATCCGCAGCAAAATGAGAAATTGAAAAACAAAAGACTGTGACAATAGAATAAATGATCCACTTCAGATCAAAATAATATTGCTGCAGATTAAAATAATATCCCACGATTTACTGTGGAAGAAATTCGGACAAATAGAAAGTAGATTATATGAAAATTAGTTGACATGAAAATCAGAACAAATGGAAATTATGGCTAACGGCTATTCGATCAAACAGGGTGTCGATCAGGCCATTTGAAATTCCCGGGTTTTTTCCGATTTTTCCCCGCCCAAATTTTTCATTTTCCCGAACAATTGAACAATTTTTAATTACAATAATGTATATATTATATGTATCTTCTTCGTGTGGAAGGTCCAAATAATAAAAATATCTTTTAGTATTCATAGGCAACATTTCGGACTTTATCAATACTAAGAGATTTTTTTATTAATTGGACCTTTCACAAGAAAAAATACACATAAAATCGAAAAAAGGTCGAAACTGAAGAATGTGGATATAAACATATATATTGTCCTACATAACTTATAATTTCTCATTAAATAAACACATTAGCATTTTTTCCCTATCTTCAACATTGAATTATACACTTTTTTTTACATTTCTGCAAAAATGAAAGTTAATATCTACTTTTATTTTTGAAATGATTTTTTCCCCTTTTCAAATAGCTATAAATAAAGTGAAAATGAGTAGATTTTACCATTAAATTAAAAAATTCCCGATCTAAAATCAAATTCCCTGGGTTTTCCCGATTTTCTTCCGGTGAAACCAAATTCCCGAGTTTTTCCCGGTGTTTCCCGATTTCCCGGTTTGCTAAATACCCTGATAAATAAAATTTAGGTGACAGGAAAATTAGAATAAATATAAATTGTGGTAAACGGAAATTCGGACAAAATAGAAATTCGGTTAAATGAAAATTAGGCGATTCAAAAATTATGGCGAGTGCGGAATTAGGGGAATATTTATGCGCCTCAAGAAAATAGTTAGGAGGTGTTTAAATTACAATAATTAATCATTTTAAAAAGTTTGAACCTCAGATATTTTCCTCCGATTTGAGAAATCCAAGTAAAAAATAGGAAATTAAATGACAATTAGGAGACATACAAATTGTGATAAGTGCTGATTTTGGGGAATATTCATGTTTCATGTGTATCAACAAAATAATTCTAAAAATAGAATTGTCTAAATTAATTAATATTTTTTAAAAAGTTTGAACAACCACAGATAATTTCTTCCGATTTGAGAAATCCAAGAAAAAATAAGAAATTAAGTGACAATCAGGAGACATACAAATTACGATAAGTGCTGATTTTGGGTTATGTTCGTGTTTGATACGTATAAAAAATAGTATGTAATCCAAGAAAAAATAAGAAATTAAATGACAATCAGGACACATACAAATTAAGATAAGTGCTGATTTTGGAGCATATTCATGTTTCATGTGTATCAAAAAAATAGTATGGAATTGTCTAAATTAATTAATATTTTTTAAAATGTTTGAAGAACCACAGATATTTTTATCCGATTTCAGAAATCCAAGAAAAAATAAGAAATTAAGTGACAATCAGGAGACATACAAATTACGATAAGTGCTAATTTTGGGGAATATTCATGTTTCATGCGTATAAAAAAAATAATGTAATTGTCTAAATTAATTAAAACTTTTTAAAAAGTTTGAAGAACCATAGATATTTTTTCCGATTTGAGAAATCCAAGTAAAAAATAAGAAACTAAATGACAATTAGGAGACATACAAATTATATTAAGTGCTGATTTTGGGGAACATCCATGTTTCATGCATATCAAAAAAATAGTATGGAATTATCTAAATTAATTAATATTTTTTAAAAAGTTTAAAGAGCCACAGATATTTGCTTTCGATTTGAGAAACCCCAGAAAAAATAAGTAATTAAATGACAAGAAACATACAATTTACGATAAGTGCACTGAGAAAAAAATACTTTTGAATCTATAGCATATGCTATTACTATCTGCCAAAAACAGGTGCTATAGATTTCAAGTAATTTGCTCTGGAATTTATAGCATCGCTGCTGAATCAAAATCTACTATGTATTTTTGAATCAAAGTTTACCGTTTTGAATCAACACTAATACTGAAAATTCTATAGTACCCTCTAAACCTGAATTAGTAGTTTTCTACTAATGAAATAGTGCCGAATCGTTTACCAACTGCTTTAGTAAGCATGTCTACTAATTTTTAGTAGAAAACTACTAATTAATGGTAGAAAACTACTAATTAATGGCAGAAAACTACTAATTAATTGCAGAAAACTACTAATTAATGGTGGGAAACTACTAATTAATGGTATAAAACTACTAATTCACGTAGTAAGGGTTACTAATTTATTTAGTAAGCCTTACTAAGTAAACTAGTAATTTTCTACCAATAATTAGTAGAAATGCTTACTAAAGCAATTGGTAAACGATTCAAAAGTATTTTTTCTCAGTATGCTGATTTTGGTGAATATTCATGTTTCATGCGTATCAAAAAATAGTATGGAATTGTCTAAATTAATTAATATTTTTTAAAAAGTTTCACCAACCACAGATATTTTCTTCCGATTTGAGAAAACCAAGAAAAAAAAGAAATTGTTTCTTTTCCAAAAGAAATCATTGTTCTCAAGTGGTATGTATCATAATTGATGAGTTATATCTGTCCATAGATATTATTAAATCGTCAGACGAAAAGAAGAGATAATATATGATCCCTCTTAAATGCCATCAAGATCGTTTTTTTCCAGGAATGATCCAACTTTGTATATCGAGAGCCTTAAATGTTTTGTCACAGGTGACAGATCGGTTGTCAAAGTTTTTAGTACCTGTTCCCCTAGCCGGGCTATTTTTTAAGGATTCAAGTACAAGTCTATTTGGTCTGAAAAGCGGGGGGTTGAATCCACGGGAGGCGAATCCCGGGAAGGACGACACACCACCGCGAATCCACCGACGAAACGATTTTCTCACAACCTATGGGCATAGGTTATAACTATACTTTATATATATATGTGTGTGTATATGTATGTGTATATGCGTGTATGTATGTATACATATATATGTATATATGTATGTGTGTGTAGGTAGTCGCACGTGAGACTCTACCTGCTAGGGTTTGGAGCCGTCGTGCTCCAGTTGGCAAAGAGGTTCCCACGATATAGGATGTGCTCCTAGAATCGCCATATTGGATCGTCCGAGGGACCATCCCTCGTTTGGGTGTGACGGCAAATCTCTTCAAAGGATTTTGAAAAATTGTCTGCCGTGTTCCACAATTTTGTTACAAGAAAAACGATTTGTTTCAGAGTAAGGATTTTCATACCTGCTTTTGGAGAAGGTTACAGTAATTGGAGTTTATGACCGATTGAGATTATAATTTTATAATCTAAGCGAAATTGTGTCAACACAATTACATCTGCAATAATGTTTACTCGCTTATTGCAAAATGTACCAAAAAGTGAGAACCCCATTTTCGAGACAATGATTAATTAGCTTTTGGTAGTGATTTCGTGGTAGTAATGGCAGCCCAGGTGGATTAATATTGAGTTTAATTAGGGGCAATGTATATTCATTTCAATGCCAATAACATTCTGTTTATTAATTGCTTCTGAAACTAATTAACGATCATGTGCTTATTGTCCGGGCTTTCATGTATTCTACTGTTGAATTGAAGGCAATGTGCTTGAATCTGTCTGACGATATATTTGACACTCGGATCAATAACAAAAAAATGAATTTTAAATTACAAAATTAAATTAGAACATGCAGATTAAGGCAAATATATTAATTTATAATTCACTTAGGCTTTTTATTACTTTACTGTTTTTAAATAGTCTTATGAACATTTGAAAATAATCTTTTTTGGGTGACTGAGAACCATTCTTTTTCGAAAATTTATATCGCAAACAGTAACGAAGTCTGGGGCTTAATGTCTCTGTTTTTTATATTTATACAAGATATCAAGAATCTACATTTCTCAACAAACCACTTTGTGTAAAGTCAAAGTTTTACCATTAAATTATTAAACATTGAAAACTGCAAAAATATCAAAAAATCTTAGACACGTTTCAAGAATCGATAAATTTTTAAAATGAGAAATCAAATTAGTAGAGTAAATTAGCCTTAATTATTTGGAAGACAAAATTCCTTAGAAAAATTCCAAAATCTTAGTAATCTTGAATGACTTTTAATGAAATATTTCAAACTTTCCAATACTAAATGCAAACGAGTCTTGTAATTCACGATAACAGTCAAAAACTCTGCGAGAAAGAAGAAGTAAAATTTTTGGAATTTGTGCTCGCAGCCTTCATTTAT
>JBAGKK010000075.1:261214-277024 GCA_037177015.1 Euceroptres primus
TATATATCATCTTGAAAAATGACAGTTTCTTCCATTTTTTTTATAAGGGTAGTTTTTTGTAATTTCCTTAGTTTTACACTTAATTATCATTAGAAGTTTACGAACTCTGCTAGAAATGTTCGTAAATTTCCGAATTTTTTAGGTTACGTAGGTTACATACATTTTTATGAAATTAAAAAAACTTTTCAGAAATCCTATCTGAAAATTACCTGAATTTTCATGGATATTCACTTAAATTTCAGTTACGGTAACTGAATTTTCCTAAATTTATATTAAATTTACTAAATCGCAACTGAAATTTATGAAAATGTATCTTAAATTTATAAAACTGAATTTTCGCATAAAACTTCAGTTACCTGTTAGTAAAATTTTTTCTGTTACAGTTTCGGAATTTTAAGTTACACCTGTCAGAATTTTCAGTTAGAATTTTCTGATTTTTCAGTTACAAGTATCATAAAATTACGTTACTTTAACAGAATATTCAGTTACTTGTAACTGAATTTTCCTGAGTTTATCCTAAATTTACAAAAATGTAACTGGAAATTACTAAACTGTAACTGAAATTTATGAAAATGTATCTTAAATTTATGAAACAGTAACTGAATTTTCGCATAAAACTTCAGTTACCTGTTCGTAAATTTTTTTCTTACAGTTTCGGAATTTTAAGTTACACGTGTCAGAATTTTCAGTTAGAAGTTTCTGATTTTTCAGTTATAATTATCATAAAATTACGTTACTTTAACGGAATGTTAATATTTAAATATTTATATAAAATCTCCGTTTTGTTTGTAAACTAAAGAAAAAGTATTAAGCATCATCATGATATTGACATTTTGTTGATATTATTTGTATTATTGTTTTTACAATAATTTATTGATGAAATTATTATTTTACATAATATAAAAATTATATTTTATTTAAATAAAAATTTAAATTATTTTGATATAAAAAATTTATGATTACCTAAAGCTGATGTTGAAGCTCCAATTAAAGGATCAATAATTTTAGCCAGTTACTTGTAACTGAATTTTTCTAAGTTTATCCTAAATTTTAAAAAATGTACTTAAAATTTACTAAATCGCAACTGAAATTTATGAAAATGTATCTTAAATTTATAAAACTGTAACTGAATTTTCGCATAAAACTTCAGTTACCTGTTAGTAAAATTTTTTCTATTACAGTTTCGGAATTTTAAGTTACACGTGTCAGAATTTTCAGTTAGAAGTTTCTGATTTTTCAGTTACAAGTATCATAAAATTACGTTACTTTAACAGAATATTCAGTTACTTGTAACTGAATTTTCCTAAGTTTATCCTAAATTCAAAAAAATGTACTTAAAATTTGCTAAACTGCAATTGAAATTTATGAAAATGAATCTTAAATTTATGAAACAGTAACTGAATTTTCGCATAAAACTTCAGTTACCTGTTCGTAAAATTTTTTGTTACAGTTTCGGAATTTTAAGTTACAAGTTTCAGAATTTTCAGATACAAGTTTCGTAACATTACATTACTTTAACGGAATAATCAATTACTTGTAACTGAAATTTACGAAATTGTAACTGAAATTTCATTTACGATAACTGAAATTTCAATTACGATAATTGAAATTTCAGTTACGATAACTGTATAAAACTGCAGTTAACTTCATAAAACTTCAGTCTTTGAAAATTGCCATGGAAATTTCTAACAGTGAAATTCATTGACGGAAAATTGCATTAAATTCAGAAATTTAGAAGTAAATCGCCGTGCGCGATCTCTAAACATTACTTTCTAAATCTGGAAAAATTAGGTTTTTTTTTATTTTACTGACAGAAATACAATGTATGCGTACGAAAAGAACAAAAATCACAAACAGCGTTTATTTGAATAAAATAGTAATTTTTTCTTTGCAGGAAATGAAAATTGTCTGGTAATTTACAAAAATTGCAAAACATCATTGTATTGGAGTTAAAAGGGGGGCAATTGGAGTAGGGTTCTGAAGTCGATTGAAAAGGGATCGTTTCGTCTAACTAAACAGAATAACCGGATGAGCTAGTAGCGTGATTCGACAGTCAGTCACAGGGTGAGGTATCCACTCTCCTATACGCGTAATCCGTGCGGACGCGAATGAATGGTAAATGAATGGGGCGCGGCGCTATGGCGAAAAGTTAATCACGGTTTGCCATGTCGGCGGTCATGGGGGTGCAAAGGGTCCAAGGGACCCAGGATTTCTTGATTACATGGGCGTATGATGGCCTCGAGAGTAAAGTAGTTCTCGGCCCCACTGGGCGTTTCGCTGATTCAAACTCTACGTGCCATATGGCCATGTTTACCAACGTAGAGCCTGTTACGAAACAATTATCATAATAAAATCGAATCAGGGACATGCCATTTACTTAAATAGTGCTGCAGCTTTATTGGGTCCCCTCTAAATGAAGTGTTGCAAAATTGATTACAGAAAAGAGATATCAATCAGCTTGACTCAGAAGAAACATTTCTATTATTTGAGAATCTAGTTTCTTTAGTAATTATATATTTCTTAATTAATTATTAAGACTCAATATTTTTCAAAACGCCTTTTGAATTAAAAATTAATGTTGCAGGAAAAAGAAAAAGTAATTTTTAAACATAAATGAAGGCATGAGAATGACAACTCGTTAAAGATCATTTGAAGTTGGCCTTCCAAGTAATAGTTAAAATAACTTAATTTAGGGGCCAACTTCAAATAGTCTTTACCGAGTTGTCATTCTCATGTCTTCAAATATTCTATATAATGAATCTAAGTATTATAAAATCACTTCCTGCATTGGTAAGAAAAAAATTACTTTTCGAATAGTAATACTTTTGAAATCATCGAAAGTTGATATCGATAAAATGACGTCCTACTCCCCTGGGATCGGATTGTTTAAGGTCTTGAAGATTGCACTAAGTAAGATTGGATGGAGATAGAAAGAGGGTACTAGAGATATAGATATTGATACTGATAGAAGATTGGAAACTCATTCGACATTTTATGCATTTTCATCACTTTTATTTTACTCTTTACATTTACTTAATGACGAATACTATAAAGAGTCCATCAATCTCCTATTTCTAATAATTAAAAAGAAAAAGCTCTAGGCTTCTGGCTCTTTTATAATAATTGAAATAAAATAGTTCTTTTCTGCGAATCTCTTTGTAAAATCTGAGTTTTTAATTTACCACAACAATGTTACCAAACCAATTAACGAATCGCGAGGAATGAGAGGAAATTGAGCATGCAACCTGTGTAAATCAATTTCATTGTGTCAAATTCAAAATAATTTACTAAACGATTGCTTTCAACAGGCTTTTTCCCAAGCATGAAAATTCTTTTTCGCAAACTGCAGTGATTTACTACGAGTGGGTGACCAGCAATTGGTCAAGTTTCAAGGACAGAAAAACTGCATTTAAATAAAATGAAAACTCGCTTAGTCCGATTAATCTTTTGCTTTCTTGCTGAAGAGTATTCTATTATTCTTTCACTGTCTGAAAATTCTTCATAATCTAATGATTTGACTTTACCGTACTTTCATTTCATAAAATGAATTTACTATTCTATTTTCCATTTATGATTTCGTATATTTATGATTCTACCTTAGAAAATTTATAATTCATTTTAAATTTAAGTCAATTTAAAATTTATTTTACATTACATTACATTCTGAAAAGCCTCTTAAAAATAATTGGTGACTCAGAGTACTGCTCTACCTTCTTCCTCAAAAATAGAGCAAAAAATAGTATTTCGATTCTCTTTTACAAATTTTACAAAACTCTTTGAAGTGATATAATCTCTTTCGAAAGAAATCTACTATCTTTTCTGTGATTTCTTTTTTATGAGAAAGACTCTGGGTAAGGGTGGCTATTTCAATAACGGAAAAAAATCCCCTGTCATTTCAAGATTTTTTCCCCCTGTTGACAAGACTAATGAAAACTAACTGTGATTTTATTTACTGTTATTTATTTAATACATATTGAGACATTTTCTAGAAAAGTTAAAAAATTATAAATAAAAAAATTCGAATAATTAAATCTTGAGTATAAATCAATTTATACCTCTAATTAATACTCAATTCAGTGACAACATTTCAATGAACCATTAAACAACAAAATTAGCATTTTGCTTAATAGTCCAGTTAAATTATCATTTTTCGCCGTATTAACTCACAAGCGCATTTTTTTGCTTAATCGCTTAAGTTTGGTTCACTTATATACCATCTAGTTTTGTGACAAGAATTTTGGACCGGAAACCGGGCATTTTTTTTAGAAAGACACCAAAAATCACATATGCGTAGACTGTTGCTTTTCTGTAAATTTTAGCGAAAAAAGATAGGGAGAGGAAAGAAAGTGGACAAAATTCTGAGAAATTTAGGGGAAAAATAATGACCTAGCACCAATCTTTTCCGAGATACAGCGTTTCGAAAAACCCTGTTTTTTTCTATTTTTGCCCAAAAATCGCTACTTTTCAAAAGACCATCTAAAATTTGTATAATAGATTAACCTACGCCAAAATGGTCTGCAGCTGACTTAAAGTACACGTAATTATCTTTAATTTAAGACAAAAAACAACCCTTTAGGTCGAATAGATCGCGAGCTACGACCTCTCAAAGATGACACTTTTTTGCCTGTTTTTATGACCAAAAATCATGGATTTAGTTTTTGTGAACTAGAGCGTTCCCTAATAAATCTAGGTTTATGCTACCAGAAGATAACTAAAAGTACATAAAATTCCACTTAAATTGAAAAAAAATAATGTTCTATCTTCATAAACTTCGGAGTTATGAATTTTTGAAACTTTGTGAAAAAGCAGAGAGTTTTTCTCTAAAAATGGAAAACACGTTTTTTTTTATTATTTCTGCAATCCTGGCGTGAAAATTACATAAAAATAAATGAAAGAAGACTCAATTTTGAGAAATTAAAAAAACGTGGTTCTAACTTAAATAGGTCAAAAGTTATGACCTCTCAAAGTTGACCCTCTCTGTCTTTTGTGAGTCAAACGTACTGAAAAATGTAATTTCAGTCATGTTTTGACTCATACAATAAAATATAATGCACTGAATGATTAGTAATGATCAATTAAACGTTTCTTATAAATAAAATAATAATTATTTAAATTCATTAATTTTTTTACAAATTAATTTTTCATTTTTTGCTCATTTTTAATTCTTTTTTACAGAAATTAATTTAAAATGGTTAATTCGTCATTTTTCATGAGTAATGAAACATATTTGTAAACAAATAGATGTTATTAGAAATTAAGTTTTCACTTTTTCAACACTTATAACTACTTTTGTATTACTAATTAATTAATTAAAAATTAGTTTTAAAAAATTGTTTTTCATTTTTTACCCATTTTTTATTCTTTTTTTACAGAAATTAATTTTAAATGGTTAATTCGTCATTTTTCATGAGTAATGAAACATACACTCAAAAAATATTTGGTTAAATTAACCGGAATTCTGGTTAAATATGCCCTTACTATTTTTTCTGGTTAGAGTAACCAGAATTATGGTTAAACTAACCAGAAATTCTGATTGTTTTAATCAGAATTCTGATTACTTTAACTTTAAGAAAAAATAGTAAGGGCATATTTAACCAGTATTCTGGTTAATTTAACCAGACATTTGTTTGAGTGTATTTGTAAGCAAATAAATGTTATTAGAAATTAGGTTTTCTCTTTTTCAACACTTATGACTACTTTTGTCTCTTAATAAAACTAATACAATAAAATATAATGGACTGAATGATTAGTAATGATCAATTAAACATTTCTTATAAATAAATTAATAATTATTTTAATGAATTAATTTTTTACAAATTAATTTTTCATGAGTAATGAAACGTATTTATAAAAAAATAAATGTTATTAGAAATTATGTTTTCACTTTTTCAACGCTTGCGACTACTTTTTTCTCCTAAATTAATAGAAAATAGATAAGTATTCATTATTTATAAGTGAAACAAAATATTATTTTTTAAACAATAAATGTTAACAGTGAGTCCCTTTTCTCATAATTATTGGATTTTTTTAGAAGTAACGCAAGGTGCACAGTAAAAACGAATGCCTAAAATTATTACACCTTGAAATTAAATTAACTTAAATATTCAGCAAAATTTGTCTGATTTTAAGGAAATCGTTCTGAATTTATAAAACCTCAATGGGTGAATTCCAGAACTTTATTATTATCCATGGATAATAATAAAGTTCGGAACAGTTGTTTTCATAATTTTCAGGATGTCTAGGATGTCTACTTTCAAAAAAGCGCCGAAAACTAGAACTTTATTATTATCCATGGATAATAATAAAGTTCGGAACAGTTGTTTTCATAATTTTTAGAATATGTCTAGGATGTCCACTTAAAAAAAAAGCATCGAAAACTCTACCTCCTGGGTGGTGCGAAAACGAGATGTAGTATTGAATAAAATAAAATTTAAAAAAAAGTTTTTTATCCACTTTCCATTCTTTCTATAAAGAACATAATAATTAAGTTAAACAGTTAAACAGTTAAGTTAAAAGTTAAACCATTCTTAACTTTTATTGCTTTAAAAAAATATTTTGTTTTATTTATAAATAATGAATACTTACCTATTTTCAATTAATTTAGGAGACAAAAGTAGTCATAAGTGCTGAAAAAGTGAAATCTTAATTTTTAATAACATTTATTTGTTTATAAGTATGTTTCATTACTCATGAAAAATGACGAATAATCAATTTTGAATTAATTTCTGAGAAAAAACGAATGAAAAATGTGGAAAAAATGAAAAATTAATTTGTAAAAAACTTAATTTATTTAAATAAATATTAGTTGATTCATAAGAAATGTTTAATTGATCATTAGTAATCATTTAGTGCATTATATTTTATTAGTTGATTATGCATTATATTTTATTAGTATTAGTCAAAACATGACTGAAATTACATTTTTCAATACGTTTGACTCACAAAAGACAGAAGAGGGTCAACTTTGAGAGGTCATAACTTTTGACCTATTTAAGTTAGGACCACGTTTTTTAAAAAAGTTTTCAGAATTGAGTTCCCTTTCATTTATCCTTATGTAATTTTCATGTCAGGATTACAGAAATAATCAAGAAAACGTGTTTTCCATTTTTTTAGAAAAACAGTGAAAAACACAAAGTTTCAAAAGTTCATAGCTCCAAAGTTTATGAAGATAGATCATTGTTTTTTTTCAATTTACATGGAATTTTATGTGCCTTTTGTTATCCTCGGGTAGCATAAACGTAGATTTAATGGGGAACGCTCTAGTTGACAAAAAATAAACCCATGATTTTTGGTCATAAAAACAGGCAAAAAGGTCTCATCTTTGAGAAGCCGTAGCTCGCGATCTATTAGACCTAGAGGGTTGTTGTTTGTCTTAGATTAAAGATCATTACGTCTACTTTATGTCATCTGTAGACCATTTTGGCGTACGTTACAGATTATCGTAGATCGGCGTAGATTATACAAATTCTAGATGGTTTTTTGAAAAGCAGCGATTTCTGAGCAAAAATAAAAAAAAACCGTTTTTTTCGAAACGATATATCTCAGAAAGTATTGATGCTAGGACATTATTTTTTTCCAAATTTCGCAGAATTTTGTCTACTTTCTTTCCTATTTGTACCTTCTTTCTTTAAAATCCATAGGAGAGCAATAATCCACGCACATGTGATTTGTGGCACCTTTCTAAAAAAATATGCCCGGGTTCCGGTCCGAATTCTTGTCACAAAACCAGTTGGTATATAAGTGACCCAAACTGAAGCGATTAAGCCAAAAAAAATGCGCTCGTGAGTTAAAACGGGATTTCGCCTCTTTTTCCTACAATTTGACTGGACTGTAAGTTTTCTTGAGTTGTGACATGTTGGAAGACATGTATTTTTCATTGACCCTCTATATGAAATCGTTGATAATATTTCATTGGCTATGGGGTCTATTTCTTAAGATCTACTTAGTTATAAAATAAACTTTAAGGATCGGCAAACGTTTCGGCCCAGGTGGGGGCCCTCTTCATACAATTAAGAATTACTAATTAATTAATATAATAATAAAAACATGAAACGACTTATTCAGTCAGGCTTTTATTTTCTCAAGAAAGTGAAAAAATTCCCGGTCAACAAATAAATTAAATTCACGATTAAAAAATCTCAGTTTTGCAGTCCAACGGCCACCCAATTAAAGAAATGCTATATTATTTTTTATTATTTGATTTGCAATTAAAGAAATTCAAGAAAGCTAGTGAAAGGTCAAAAATTGAAAAGGTTTGAGTACAAAATTTTCTGTATTTGAATTGGGTATTCTTGAAGGGTGACATGTTGCCCGAGGTCTCGCACCACTGACATCGTCATCATCGCCTCGTTGTCGTCGGAGTATTAAGCATTAGACTACCAAATAAGTAGGTACGTGCTGCTGGGCGGGGGCGATCACCCCCGTGGCACCCGCATCCCGCCCCCTAGGGGATGCAATCAGGACGTTTCAATCAACAGTCGCTCGAGCCAGCGGGGGTGAGTGAAATCAGGGTTGGAAGGTGCAGAAGGGGTCCTCGCGATTACTCTGATAACCAACGGGCATTAAATCTTGGACCGAAGAGGGCGGAAACCCCTTCTGCTTCTCGTCCTCGAGTGGTTTTAAGGTGGTGAGTCATCGGTTCTCGCTTTAAAATTCATGTCAAGCCACGCTCTCCATAAAACGATACTCCATTATAAAAAAATTCAATTACAACAAAACACTATAAACAATAATATAAAAACCGCTGCCAAGTGTTTCCTCGTTGGGGTGTATCTTAATTGTGTTCATTTAATTTTATATATTATGAATATAGTTGGTCATAAAAGGTTCTACAATAGGTCAATCGATTCGTCTCGTCAAAAGGAATACATTCAATTCTTATAATATTGCTATGTTCTCAAAATTGAAAAAATTTTACTTATAAACGGAAAAATTCAAAATTCAGAAAATTTTAGATGAGGACATTTTTTGTTTAATGATGATTACAAATATTATATTGATTTTTATCAACGAATTATCACCCTATATTGAAAAAAATTATGTATTGAAAGTTTTTTTTACTTAAAAAACGGTGATAAAAGTTATTGAAAACTTCGAATTTTTCAAATACACTTTTTGTTATATTCAGATATTTAATGAAACCATCATAAGTCATTTTCGGTAGAAAAAGGTGTATTTCTATACAACCTCCAATTTTAGAAAAAAATTTCGTGACCACAATCAAAATTGAAAAAAATAACATCTAAAACGATTTTTTAGAAAAATATAAAATAAAAAAAAATATATTTCTTATCTGATCTGGCTCAAAACTGGACAAATGGACGGGACTATAATATATACGTACATATGGACGGGACTATACTATATACTATAATACTATATACTATATACTATAATAATATGTACGAGACTATAATTCCTCCAAATTTCGTAACCCTAGCTCAATTCATTTGCGAGATATAATTAAAAAAGGCACTGTTGACACACACACTCACACACACACGGAAATTTTTTAAAAACCTGATTTTCGAGTTTCTGGGGTAGAATTAGGTCGACAGATGTTAAAAAATGAGATTTGAAAATTTTCATCGTTATAAGGCTTCTTTTATGAGGAAGCAGTAGAAACAAAATATAATATATTATTATGTAAAATAATAAATAAACAATAATAATAAATAAAAATGTAAATATAAGTAATCAAAAACAAAAGCTATTTTACCCTAAATGATTACACTATTATTTTACACTAAATTGCCTGAAATTTACTAAGGAAATATACTTTTATTTTTAATTGCCATAGTAAAGAGTAAATTTTAATTTTTAAAATTCCAAATATCTTAATAATGATTCAATTTACACTACGTGACGTCAATTTTGTGAATGTAAATTGACTAAGCGTTTTCTATAGATTTTTTCGCGCTGAACATGAATCCGGTCTCAGAAATTGCCTATCAGGTCAGGATTTTGAGAAAATTGAGGTCAAAGTGTCAAAGAAACGCGTTTTTGGCCATTTTTGAGAATTTATAGCGGTTGAACCCGACGTGCTAGAAATTTCAAAAGTATCTCAAAGTAAGTTTCTAGCACGTTGGGTTCAAGTGCTATAAATTCTCAAAAATGACCAAAAACGCGTTTTTTGCCACTTTGACCTCAATTGACAATCACCTCAAAATTCTGACGTGATAGGCAATTTCTGAGACCGGATTCGTGATCAGCGCCAAAAAATCTATCGAAAACGCCTAGTCACTTTCCATTCACATCCAAAAAGAAAAAAATGTCACGAAATCATACTGATTTCATATGTCAACAAAAAATTGTAAATTTATATTTTTAGAGCATCAAAACTTAAGAAAATACATGTCTTTACTAAAACAAAAGTGAATAAACCTATGTTCATATAGGTATGTACTAACTTCAAGACAGGATCAAATTAAAAATATTTTTTACATACGTAATTTATTTTTCTAACTAACTGATGTCTATTAACAACGTATTTTAAATGTAATACGGACTTTAAGATACAACATTTCGTTAAATATTGATTAATTAACTAAAGTGGATTGATCATACACTCAAAGTAAACTTATTTTCAGGCTTAAAAAATCGTTTTTCAACCTGTTTTACACAGGAAAAAAAAAACTTAAAATTGTGATAGCTTAAAATGGTTTGGATTAAATTCAGTAAAATTTGTTTAGATTTAAGCGAAATTAATTTGATTGTTTTTTTGTTTTAAATGAATAAAATAATTTTTTAGCACTGAAATACTATTTAGAATTATTATTTAACTATTTGAGAATACTTTCTGATGAAAAGGTATGAAAAAAAAAGTTTAATTAAGAAATTCAGATTAGCTTGAGATTTATCAAACAGAAAAAAAACAATTAAACATTAACATTAATATTAACGAAATATATTTTTAGAAGGATCTATAATTTGTTTAACATCCATCTGAGATTCTAAGGTCATATCTAACCATTTAATTTACTGGCTATCCCAAACTGAGCAATTATTTAACTGATCTATAAAATCTATAATTTAACTGATACAAATTTTCTCCTGGAAGCAAAAAAATTGGCTCTATATTAAAATAAAACTAATTACAGATAACTTTTTAGATGTTAAAAAAAATTATTAATACTCAGTGGGGGATTATTTTGACCCTCGATGAAAATAATCGGTTATAATATTGGATGTTAAATTTAGGCTTTATGGTCAGAATAAATAATTTAATTAATTTTTAAATGAACCAAACGTTTCGGCGTACAATGGTGACCCTCAACAGTGGTTAATGTTTCTTCTGAAAAAATTTTTACAAAAGATTTTTTTAAATATTTTTTTTAACAGGGACGCAATATACGAATGTAGTTTAAATAAGGAAATTATTTCAAATTTGGTTTAGTACAATCTTAAATATCTTTGTCAATGTTCGCACGAAACTAAGAAATGTGTGTTATCCTTACAATAATTGGACAAAATAATAAAATTTGTAATATAATCTAAAAAAAAAGTGTGTTGTCCTTACAATAATTGGACAAAATAATAAAATTTGTAATATGATATAAGGCTCTAGTACAGTCTTAAGTAATAAAAACTTTGGTAACTTTGGTAAAGTTCTCAGAAATTGAAAGATGTATTGTCCTTATAATAGTTGGGTGAATTTATTTGTTATAAGCAGTAATTAAAATTTATAATGCATTATTTATTCTGACCCTAAAGCCAAAATTTAACACCCAATATTATAAAAGATAATTATTAATTATAATAATTATAATAATATTATAATATATAATAATAATTATAATAATTACAATTGATGTTAAAATCTTCAAAATGCAGCACAAAAACTTGATTCTGTCAACAACTGAGCTGCAAAATTGAAAATAATAATAGAAACTGAAAAGTGAGGTTAGGTTTCTGATAGGTATCCCCATATTTTATACAGTCAAATTTCAAAAACTATTAATTATTATGAAATATTATTTCAACTTAGCTTTTTAGAAAATAAGTAATTGCAAAAGAAACAAATACACGACTGCACGAAACTGAAAAATTAGCACATAGCATAACTTGCTGAACCAGCCGAATTATACTTCCGTTCTTCGAATTTTCATATATCACCTTTGAACTAATTATTGAAAGCACAAACTCGCATTTATGAAACAAATTCCTTTTACCACTTAAATTTGAAAGAAGAACACGGGCAACCGAGAATTTTTTATTACTTTTAAACTATTGAACTATTAAGTATGGAGGTCTAATTTTTTAAAATGCACCTACATATTTAAACATTTTTCAATGCTTGTGCAGAGTTCGTATGAAATTCCACCCTCATCTTCAGTAATGTAAAAATCCTTCTGAATCTAATATGCTAGGGGATTATTATTTTGATTCAAATCATCATATTAAAAAACAAACTTAAAGTGAGTTGTACCTATTAGCCCCACCATGTGCAAATTTTCGTCATGAGATCAAGAAAAAGCCAAATGAAAATGCCGAAATGACGAAAATATATTATTTTGGGGTGTATAAACATATTTAACGCAGTAGGGAGAAACCTTGAAAGTAGTTGTAAAAAGAATGCAGCGTTTAGAAATTTTTTCTGGTGCGAATTCGCACTAGTGTGCCGTTTGAGGGTTAAATTTAAACCAATATTTCTTAAATTAAAACACAGTTGACTGAATTTAATCTATACCATTTTAAGGTTCACAATTTTAAGTATTATTTTTTACTGTATTCTTTATTCGATATGAAAATTTGTTTATATTTAAAAAAATTTGTTTGACCAGAAAAAAAGTTTGATTCAAACAAATTTTCTTTATGAAAATAATATTTTTTTAAACCGAAAAAATGTTTTTTTGGCCCCATAGCAATGAAAATTATATTTTTGATTCAAAAAAATTTTGTTTGAATGTAACATATATTTAAAATATATGTAAAATATATTATATTTTTGATTTAAAAAAATTTTGTTTGAATGTAAAATACTTTTTTCTGAATGTATGTTGTTTGCTTGCTCCTCAAATATAAAATAATCGCAGATTGGAGATTTAAAGAACCGGATTCGGTAAGACTTTCTGGCTGCTAAGTAGGGATGGTAATGGAGTATCAGGGCGATAAAAAGGAAAAATCTTTTGGCAATTTCGCGACCCATTTTGGAGGCATACGATCGCGATAAAATGACGTCTACAAGGCATCCAGTCGTGGTTAACAGTTGAAAAGGGTGGGGAAAAGAAGAGAGGAAAGAAAGAGAGGAAAGAAAGAGAGGAAAGAGAGAGGGGGAGGATGGTCTATCAGCATATTTCAAAGATAAGCCTGCCCACCCTCGCCTCTGTTGAAGCCTCATGCCGGGCCATCAGCCGTAATAACAATCCGATATGATTACGCCATAATCGTAACGTAGCCGGGAAGAAAGAGAGAGAGGGCCCCTTAAGAGAAAATTACGCCAGGGAATTGAGATACCGTGTTTACGTCTTCTAAAGTGCTCGCATAAACAAAATTAAACGGCCTTTCTTACCCCCCATTTCCGCCTACCGTCCGGAATGCAGAAATCGCGAATTTAAAGTGATGAGTCGTTAAAAGTTTGGCACCCCACAATTTAAGGGTTATCAAAACATAATTTCTTATGGTTCTTCCTTCCTTATGGTTCTTTAGTTTCTTTAATTTCCTAAGGTATTTAGTTTCTTGGGTATATTTTATTATTTACTTCAATATATTTTTTCCTTGAAAATAGTATAGAAACTGTAGTATAGAAAACATTATAACTTGCTTTAAGCAACTTATAAGCAAGTTATAAGCTTGCTTCTAGTTAGGTTAAGTTACTTATAGTACAGTAAGTTACTTATAGTATAGTTAAGTTAAGTTACTCTTAAGCAAGTTGCTTAAGAGTAATAATTGGAAATGAAATAAATAGAATTTTTAGATTGAACATAATTTGAAAGTTGAATAATAATTTAAAACTTATTTCAAATTGACTGAAAAGGAAATCATGGAGAAAATCAAATTTCAGTAGTTACTGCCGTGAATGGTCAGACAACGAAGAATGGAGCACAAAAGGATGATTACATCAAAAAAAATAATTTCTCATTTAAATTTACACAACACCGCATCACGAAACCATATTTGATGAAACAAGTTTAGCAACAAGAGAAAAAAAGGAATAGGGCAGTTTTTAAATCTATTCTCTAGTGTCTGACTATAAGAGACCATACCTACAATTCGAGATTTTTCGAGACAAATTCGAGATTTTCTCGAAACATCATCAGATGAGATCAAAACTGAATGAAGATCGCGAATCTCAAATAAAAAAATTCGAGATTTCGAGTCGAGATTCACGAAAATTCGAGATCTCGAGTTGAGATTCTCGAATTTTTTATTCGAGATTCTCGATCTCTGTTCAATTTTGAACTCATCTGGCCATTTTTCGGGGAAATCTCGAATTTGTCTCGTAAAGTCTCGAAATGCATCACCTACAGAATCACTGCACTATGTTGCTACTTGCTTCAGGGTTCTATCATTAAACAGGTATACAAGATTTTTCCCACTGAGATTTGAAGGTGTTTTCTCACGTAATTTTTTGCGGTGAATCCGAATCTGGCAGCAGAATTTGTCTAGCACGTCAGAATTTTGAGATATTCTAACCTGACAGTGCAAAAAAGGCCGTTTTTCGGCAGTTTCAGATGAAAATATAACTTCGAAACACGAATATTTGTCAATTTGGCCAACAGATTCGGATTCCTCATGAAAAAAACCGGAAATGCACATACATGATTCAGAAGATTTACAAAATGGACAAAGGGTGACATTTTTCATATTTGTAATGATACCTTTGTTAAACTCACCACCTCTCTTATCTTTATTTAAATACATGTTATTTTATTTTATTTCTCCAATATTGTAGTAGTTTTTCCTGGCAAGCTTTATCAACGTACTTTTCACATTTTTTATCTGGGCTACTCTTTGTAGTTATTACGTCTTACTTATGTCACACAAGTTACCCTTTGTCCATTTTGTAAATCTTCTGAAAATGACTGTCGAAGAACAGTCGAAACGTCAGGATTGTTACTGAGAGATCTCTCAGCTCCAATTAATATATTACATTTTGACCAATAATAATCAACACCGTCTACTTTACTTACATCTTCAACTGAATATTTAAACCCTGGTCAACACTACCATCTTATATACTGAGATTCATATTGATGTAAGACTCGCGTAGGTGTACTGAGTGAAACATGGGAATTGAGGCATATTTATTTCCATGAGAAATAAAGGACATCCCCATAAAAGGACACCCTTCAAACTTCTTTTAGAAGCATCTATGAAAAACCTCGAATCCTTATGATAGAACACTATTCCCAATTCTTGTAATAAGCCGGATATGTCATTGCAGAATACCACGGAATCTTGATCAGGAAAATTTCGAAAAAAAAAAAATTTTGCCTGAGTTGTCTGTCTCAATGCCTAGTTACACTAGATCTAGCACTTAGTTGTCTGTCTCATTGCCTAGTTACACTAAATCTATCACTTAGTTGTCTGTCTCATTGCCTGCTTTGCGTTATTTTTCTTAATCATGCTCTATCTCGACATACTATCCTGCCATATTGAATCTGCCATTTAGAATTTCCGCATTTTTACTTCAAAGTCGTAATCAGCGACCCAAAAAACATGCTTCATGTTAGTAAAATTTAAACTTAACCCTCAAAAGGTACACTCCAACCCAGCATACGTAATCGGTACCCTGGTGCGAATTGGTTTTTTTGCAATGTTAATATTAAATATTTAACATATTGAACATATAATAAGCATCTGTCATAT
>JBAGKK010000075.1:279554-301465 GCA_037177015.1 Euceroptres primus
TATATATATATATATAAAATTTACTGCAATGTATACTCAACGTCAACTTTTTCGCTCCGAATCATTAATCACTCAGAGTATAATCTTGCCAGACGTTAATCGCCAAAACAGAGTGAGTTATCACTTCTGAAAATTGGGCTAACCGAGGGTGAAAAATTAAACATGTCATTGAAAATAAGTGAAAATTTGCGAATAACTTTGAGAAATATTTCTTTTAATTTCTGTAGAAAAAATAGTGTATTTTGAGACTGGTGAAATTGGAGAGCAGAAAATTGGGAAAGACTTTAATGCCAATCGTCTAGGCGATTTTCACGTTCCAATTTCATGAAGCGTGATATAGGAAGCCACCTTGATTTCCCAGGATTCGTTATTTCCGGCCGATCGGCCACTTATTGCTGCAACATCTTTCCCTTTGCCTCACGGCACAGCCGCAAGTGGGCACCCACCCTCTCGAGAGGGATGGCGAAAGAACAAAATTCTGGAAGCACCCAAGAGTTACGGGAGAGTTTATAACCGTTTTTGAGGATCCGCTCGACTGGTTTGCCACGCCAAAACGCGATCCTTGAAATCCAAACTTCCCTCGGGCTGTTTGTAGTTCATGAAAAGAAAAAAACTCGTCAGCCCTTCGTCAGACGCGAACGTAAAAATCTTGTCCGCATCCTTCGTTTCTCTTCACTTTGCGCTCTATCGATCCGAAGGAAATTACAACGTTCTTATTTTATGACATCTCAGAAAGACATTTTATTGATACTTTCCTCAATTTAAGATTTGCTGTGTAAAATTAATATTAGAGTGATCTAATTGCAGCAAAATTATAAGGGAATAGTTGCAATTATTAAAAGCACTCGGCATTTTAATCGGTAGTTTAAAAAGCACACGATATTTCAGATATATGGAGATACGACACTCTAGCGAAGTAGAATATAGTTGATACACTCTGTAATCGGAAATCTTTGATAAGACAATTTTCTTCGGGACAGTTGATTTGTAGTTTTGTAATTTAAAACATTGAAGTTCGATAATCTAAGACAACTTTGAAGCATTTGAATTTTCGTCTCCCAAATTTATAAACTGTCTAAAATTCAACATTTTAAATTTGAAAGTTTTAGACTTTAAGAATTACCTTTGAATTAGTTTAAGTTAAATTTAAAAAATATTTTGTGAATTTATTTGTTGTAAAGTAAATGCACCAATTAAGGTATATGTCCCAGTAATCGTACCGGTCCCAGTAATCGTGCAACTGGCACATAACCTAAAGAAATAATTATAAAAGATATTTAAAAAAGTATTTAGTAACAAAAAATAATTAACTTTAGTATTATTTGTTATCAAAATCAATAACAATCAAGTACAAATGCTTAAAAAATAATATTGACGGCGAAACGATTACTGGGACTAAGGTCACGATTACTGGGTCATTTACCTTACTGACTCGGTGCCATTTGTCGAGTAAACAGTTGATTTCTTTTAACCTAAAACTTTAACGTGTTTTTTTCTTAAGTAAATATGTTTTAATATGTTTTTGCCTTAAGTAAATCTAAATGAAGCCTCTGAATTAAAAAAAATAATTGTTTATGCCAAAATAGTAAAAATAGCAAGAAGTTTATCTTCGAAATCGACAATAGGTACCAGCTTGACAATTGGTGCATTTACCCTATTCCCAAAAAGAAATCTTGAAATTTAAAACTCTTAATTTTTAAAATATTATACATGCCAATCAAAAAAAAAATTGAACAAACACTGACTATTGCAGTCTTCAAAATTTTAAAGCACTTGGAATTTACAAAATTTAAATACCTATACAAAATCCACGGTCTGTCTTAGGGAATTATTAAAATTTGAGTACCTCCAATTAAAAATAATCCATTAAATTTTAAAACTCTTGATTCTTCAGCTTTCACCAAAAGCTGCTCAAACTAACCCTTTAATTAACCTTTAATTTAACCCTTTATTTCAAATCCCTTTAAATTTCATTCAAAAAATTATAAAAATTTCTAAATTTCAACCCTCCAGATAAGGTCCTTTTACATTTGAAAAGATCATAATAGGGCAACATTGAAAATACAATTTCTGAATTATAATTTTCAAAATCAGAAATTTCGAAATCTTCGTTCTCATTGGTTATGATGGGTTCGAATGTAATGTAATGATACTTCTTTTATGCAATTGAACTTGAAGGAGGATGGTTCTAAGAGAGCGAAGAGAACCTCTGTTTTCTTGGCGGCCAAAAGGAGTTCCGCACCAGGCACTCGGCTAATGGATGCAGGGAGTCTTATGGCAGTGCAGAGAGCGTCGCGACGCCAAACTTTAACTCGTTAATTACCGGCGCGAGGGCAACTTCTTGCCGGCGCTCGAATATTTCAAACTATTGTGTTCGTAAACCCCTCGGGCTTGGCTTGGCTCTGCTAGGCGAAGAGACCCTACCATGCTCTTGCTTCAAGCTCCTTGCTTCTCTCTCTCTCTCTCTCTCTCTCTCTCTCTCTTCACTCTCTGCACTCTTCTCCTCCACCTACTCATCTTGCCAACGACGGTTCTCCCGAATGTCCCAGAAACCCTGGCTAAATCTAGAGTCGAGTGTCGTCGAACTAAGAAGGGGTGAAGGCAGGCAACTCGAAGACGCAGAAAAGCGGTGAGAGTTTGTTGCCAGGAAATCATTATTATCGATAAAGCACAAAGCTGATAAAATGCATGAATTAATCCGACGATAATTTCCTGAGGGGCTTTGTAACAAATATAATTTGCTGTTCATTCAAGAGTTAAAAACTGATTCTATTCTGCTTACCAGGGCGAGTCAAACATAAAAAATTATTTTAGGTTAAAATTAAGCCCTTGACTGCTGATGGCTGCTGATCTTTGCCATTTAGGACTTTTCCCAGACTGCCGGAAAAAGACAAATCTTCGCCGTGAAATATTTTAGTGTATTTAAGTCTACAGGTGTTTTAATTAACAATTAAGAGTATTTATATATATTTTAGGATATGCTGATTAGGATTCCATAGTCGGTTTAACAATTTCTTGTGCCTGAAAATTAATATTGCTGCTCAAAAAACGCGTTTTTTCCGATGTATTAAGCCCTTTTCCCGAAGTGCAATAATTTTACACCCCACAGGATGGATAAAAGAGTATGTTGAGGCACACAGATATCTTAAAAAAATTAGTATGTAGTTACAACCCCTTAAAATCACCTTTAAATTCAGAGAAACTACCTTTGTCCAAAAAGTCAATTAAAATTACCTTGCTTTTGGCTCAGTACTGTCGCAAATTTCCATTGGACAACCATTGTTTACTATTAAGACAGTTTTAGCTAAGAAATGCATAACTTCGTGAATAACACATCAATGGTTGTAAAATGGCGGTTTGTGACAGTACTGAGCCAAAAGCAAGGTAATTTCAATTGATTTTATGGAAAAACTAAATATTTGCAGTGAAAACTGACAAAGTTAAGCATTTGTTAATTAAGGTTGTTTAAACAATTAACAATTGTTGTCTAATATAAAATTATCATTCAAGAGAACCATTGACACGATATCTGCAGTCACACCTGCAAAATAAACGCAGTATATTTATTAGATAATGGTCCAAATGTCCATTTGCTTATAAAAATTGTTTAAAGAATGTCTATATATTGTTTATTTCCATTCAGTTTCTAATTAGACTTTATTACACTTACATTTTCTTCAAAAAATGTCAGTTTGAAACAGCAGAAAGTAGCCAATTCCCAAAAACCACATTTGTTCACTAAATTGTTTATAAAAAAAGGAAAATGTTTATTGACATACATTTTCTTAATCAGTTTTGGACCTACATTCAGAAAATACTCATTAAGAGTTTGAACTGCAAAGAATTTTCAGCAGTCTGGGCATGTTTCTTGAAATTGGGTCGGCAGACAAAGGGTTAAACCGTGATAAGACGATGTACCTGCAGTTTTGAACGTTCAAATGAACGAAAATTTTTTTCTTACCTCAAATTTATCTTGCAATATTGTTACAATTTCAAATAAAAAGAAACATCATAAGCTTTTTTTATCATTAAATTAGTTTCTTTGCTAATATAGTCCGGTCAAATTGTCGGAAAAAGAGACGAAATCCCGTATTAAGTTACGAGTGCATTTTTTTTTTGCTTAATCGCTTCAGTTTGGGTCACTTATATACCATCTGGTTTTGTGACAATAATTTCGGACCGGAACCCGGGCATATTTTTTGAGCAAGGTACCAAAAATTATATACGCGTGGATTGTTGCTCTCCTATAGATTTTAGCGAAAAAAGATAGGAAGAGGAGAGAAAGTAGACAAAATTCTGAAAAATTTGGGAAAAAGAATAATGTCCTAGCACCAATCCTTTCCAGGATGCAGCGTTTCGACAAACCTTGTTTTTCGATTTTTGCCCAATAATCGCTACTTTTCAAAAAACCATCTAGAATTTGTATAATCGAATGACCTACGCCAAAATGGTCTACAGATGAATTAAAGTAGACGTAATTATCTTTAAATTAAAACAAATAGCAAACCTCTAGATCCAATAGATCGCAAGTTATCTCAAAGATAACACTTTTTTGCTTGTTTTTATGACCAAAAATCATGGGTTTAGTTTTTGTGAACTAAAGCGTTCCCTAATAAATCTACGTTCATGCTGTCAGAGGATAACTTAAAGAACATAAAATTCCACGTAAATTGAAAAAAAAACAATGTTCTATCTTCATAAACTTCAGAGTTATGAATTTTTGAAACTTTGTGTTTTTTCACTGATTTTCTCAAAAAATGGAAAACACGTTTTTAAAAACAATTTCTGCAATCTTGACATGAAAATTACATAAGAATAAATGAAAGAGGACTCAATTCTGAGAAATTTTTTTAAAAAACGTGGTTCTAATTTAAATAGGTCAAAAGTTACGACCTCTCAAAGTTGACTTATTTGTTTTTTGTGAGTCAAACGTATCGAAAAATGTAATTTTAGTCATGTTTTGACCAATATAATAAAATATAATGCACTAAATGATTAATAATGACAAATTAAACATTTCTTATAAAGTAATAATTATTAATAAATAAATAAATTAATTAATTTTTTTACAAAATAATTTTTCATTTTTTGCACATTACATAATTCTTTTTTTTTCGCAGAAATTAATTCAAAATGGTTGATTCGAGACTTTTCATGAGTAATAAAACATATTTATAAACAAATAAATGGTATTAAAAATTAGGTTTTCACTTTTTCAGCACTTACGACTACTTTTGTCTCCTAAATTAATTGAAAATAGGTAAGTATTCATTATTAATAAGTATAACAAAATATTATTTTTTTAGGAATCAATCTTATTTAATTAAATCGAGTCAATTTAATTTTAAGGTGTAATAATTTTAAGCATTCGTTTTTACAGTGCACTTTGCGTTCCTTATAAAAACAATGAAATAATTATGAGAAAAGGGACTCAGTGTTAAAATTTATTTCTTAAAAAATAATTTCTTTTCACTTATAAATAATGAATACTTACCTATTTTCAATTAATTTAGGACACAAAAGTAGTCTTAAGTGCTGAATAAGTGAAAACTTAATATTTAATAACAGTTATTTGTTTATAAATATGTTTTATTACTCATAAAAAGTGACGAATAAACTATTTTGAATTAATTTCCTCGAAAAAGGAATGAAAAATGTGCAAAAAATGGAAAATTATTTTGCAAAAAATTTTATTTATTTAAATAATTATTAATTTGTTTAAATGAAATGTATAATTGATCATTAGTAACCATTCAGTGCATTATATTTTATTAGTATTAGTCAAAACATGTCTGAAATTAAATTTTTCCATACGTTTGACTCACAAAAGAGAGAGGGTCAACTTCGATAGGTCATAACTTTTGACCTATTTAAGTTAGAACCACGTTTTTTTTTAATTTCTTAGAATTGAGTCCTCTTTTATTTATCCTTATGTAATATTCACGTCAGGATTGCAGAAATAATCAAGAAAACGTGTTTTCCATTTTTTGCGAAAAACAGTGAAAAAACACAAAGTTTGAAAAATTCATAACTCCGAAATTTATCAAGATAAGACATTGTTTTTTTCAATTTACATTGAATTTTATGTACTTTTAGTTATCTTCTAGAAGCATAAACGTAGATTTATTAGGGAACGCTCTAGTTCACAAAAACTAAACCCTTGATTTTTGGTCATAAAACCAGGCAAAAAGGTGTTATCTTTGAGAGGTCGTAGCTCGCGATCTATTGAACCTAGAAGGTTGTTCTTCATCTTAAATTAAAGATAATTACGTCTATTTTAAGTTATCTGTAGACCATTTTCGCGTAGGTCAAGCGATTATACAAATTCTAGATGGTTTTTTGAAAATTAGCGATTTTTTGACAAAAATCGAAACAACGGGGTTTTTCGAAACGCTGTATCTCGGAAAGTATTGGTGCTATGACATTATTTTTTCCCAAATTTCTCAGAATTTTGTCTACTTTCTTTCCTCTTTCTACCCTTTTTTGTTAAAATCCAGAGGAGAGCAACAATCCACGCATATGTGATTTTAGACACCTTTCTCAAAAAATAAGTCCGGGTTCCGGCGTAAATTCTTGTCACAAAACACAAAACTTGTCACAATTCTTGACCCAAACTGAAGAGATTAAGCAAAAAAATGCGCTTGTGAGTTATTACGGCGTAAAATGACAATTTGACTGGCCCTAAATTCAATGTTTTAAAATAAATTTCAATTTAATATGAAATCAAATAAAAATTTCGTAAATTTGAACGTTTAGAACTTCAGGCACATTAAGACGCCTTTTCTAGCGAAAATCAATCAATTTTTGATGATTTTACTGAAACGAATGGGTTGTTGGACAAAATACCTTAGTATTTATATACTGTTATTAGATGATGTAACTATTAAAATTAATTACGCCTAATAATAATATAGTTGCCCTAATTTAAAGTAGTAGAAGCATATGTGGCAAACCAAAGTAGTTAAACAAAAAGTAACTATACATTTTTTTAGTGTTGTTTGGTTAATTTTATAGCCAAACAAAAAAGTCAGAAAAGTTTTAAAAAGGGTTTAAAATTTGATCCTTCAGGGACAGACTTATAAATATGCATAAGAAGTTATTTATTCATGATCACAGTTTTGAAATTTAAGAGCTACATTTCAATTTGCCCATTTCTAAAGCAGAAAGGCAATTGGAATTTTGAAACTTCACTAAAAACTACTTCGATGTAAATTTACATACCTACTTCATTATTCAAAAAATTATATTAATAATGGAAATGGGAAAAACTGTTGGGACTTAAATTTCATAAATTTTTGGTAACGATCCTTATCATGGTTTCATTTTGAACTAAAACATTTGCTATTCTCGAGCAGCCTGAATTTTTATGTTCTAAAATTAAATCTTTTGTTTAATCTTAATCAATCCTAAATTTTAAAACTTGTTAAAAATAAGTTTCATTTATTTTATTTTTGTAAAACATTATAAAAAAGATGACGTAGTTTTAAAATTTGGTAAAATTTTCAATGTAGCTTAAACATTCAGGAAATTTTGGAGCACCACCGAAAATTTTGGTCGAAAATATACCAAACACACGTAATGAAAAAGCAAAAGTTATATCTATAGCTCTTAAACCATGGCAACCACTCTGTATTCTGAAGCAGCAACCATTTTTTAATATGTTTCACCAAGCCTCTCTTGCATTCTCGGAATGAAAAAAAGGAGAAAAAATGGAAAGGAAGGGAGCTCTACATTGGGAAAGTGCTCTTTGGACACAACGCTAATTACCGCAATTATTACAGTATTATAATTCCCTTAATTGCACAGGCAATCGGCACACGAAGTGCTTAATTGCTCTTTCGCTAAGGGTATATCTATAGTATAGGCAAACGATTAATTTAATAGCAACGCACACCAATGTATACCAGTTCACTGCTGGAATCTTTGCAAATGAAACTGTCGTTAACCGCAGGTACTTAAATCTTTTTGCTTCTTTTTATGTGAAACTTCTATTACCAACATCAAAATTGCATTTGAAATAACTATCTAAATTTTAACTGATGATTATGATTTATGGAAGCTTCGAGTCCTCTCAGTTACAAGCATTTCTTCATTACAATTACTTATTACTTTTATAATTTACTTTTTGATTTTATAATTTTTCTCTAAGAAGAAGGAAAGTCTCTTTCACTATAATCTTTTACGAAACCAAGTATCTTGTCTTTCAAGTATCTTATTTTATCTTATCTTACTTTTACTTTACTTATCTCTACGACTTCTTCCTAAAAATTCGATTTTCCTTCGTTTCAACCTTATCTTTCCCATTAAGAATATATCTACAGAAAGGTTAAAGGTACACAGTATTTCCAATTATTGTAAATCTTTATTTCTCTCTTGTTTTGTTTTAATAATAATTTGAAAACTCTAATTTCCTTAAATCGTGAGGAAAAAAAACTTAGAAACTAGGGTTAAATAAGGTTAGAAAGCGCTGAAAAAAATTCTTAAATTGACTCTAATGTCGAACTCCTGCCAAGAAAAGAATCAAGTCATGGAAGAACTGAGCAAAAATCCACCCTCCCAATTTTTCAAAACAAAACGAAAAAAAGGCTTTCTTATTTGAGCCACTGGTTTTACGTGGAAGTGACGTCAGTGAAGCATTCGATGAACGTAGACGCGGAAACTGGCTCGTAAGTTCACACCCGGACGACCTCGTTATCCTGACTCTTCGAGGCACAGGTGATATTTTCGCTAAGGGATCTAGGCGCCAGTTTGAGGACTACGGTTACGAAGAAGGTGATGCGGGATGAGGCTAATGGACAAAAGGGTACCAGGGAGAAAACGAGGCCCCATAGACACCCGCTGCCTCGTGAAAGGGTGCAACCAACGATTAACAACGAGCCGAGGGCGTCACCCGTGAGTGTTGTCTTCGTCCCATACCACGCAGTCGTCGTAGGTCCTTACAGCACCCTCAACCTCCTCCTTTTTGCTCTCCTTACATCCATCATCCCCCACAAAACTACCCCCTTTCCCCTCGACCCTTTATTTCACATCACAGTCAGTGTTCATCATTGTCGTAATTCAAACTACTCTTCTTGAATGTTGCGTTTTTTTCTCTTAAAAGTGGAGACAATTTTCAGGAATTGCAGCAATACAATTGCTGGGATGCAGAAAAAATATCTGCTGAATTAGCAGGAGTCATCTGCCAAAATAAGAACAGTGGATTTAGTCCAGTCACATTGTCATTTTACACCGTATTAACTCAAGAGTGCATTTTTTCGCATTTAGGTCACTTATACACTATCAGGTTTTGTGACAAGAATTTCGGACCGGAACCCGGGCATATTTCTTGAGAAATGTGCGAAAAATCACATATGCGTGGATTGTTGCTCTCCTATGAATTTTAGTGGAAAAAAGGATAGAGCAAAAATAGAAAAGAAAAAAAGTAAATAAAATTCTAAGAAATTTGGAAAAAAATAATGTCCTGGCACGAATACTTTCCGACATACAGCATTTCGAAGAACCCTGTTTTTCGGTTTTTGCCCAAAAATCGCTACCGTCAAACGGGGCAACTTCGGTCATGTGAGGTAAATTTGGACAGTCCTAAATTAATACTTTAAATTACTGAAAACGGTTCCAAGTAGAATAATAATGAAATCAGTGCCTTAAATAGTTCCAGATCCTAGTTAAATCCAACTTGAGTAATTTAAACGATGAATTTAGGGCCGTCCAAAATTACTCCACAGTTGCTCCATTTGACAGTACTTTTCAAAAAACCATCTAGAATTTGTATAACCGATTAACCTAAACCAAAATGGCCTGCATATGACTTAAAATAGACGTAATTATCTTTAATTTCAGGTAAAGAATAACCCTCTAGGTCTAGGTTCAATAGATCGCGAGTTACGATTTCTCAAAGATGACATCTTTTTGACTGTTTTTATGTCCAAAAATCATGGGTTTCGTTTTTGTGAACTAGAGCGTTCCCTAATAAATCTACGTTTATGCTACCCGAGGATAACTAAAAGTACATAAAATTCCACGTAAATTGAAAAAAGAAACGACGTTCTATCTTCATAAACTTCGGAGTTATGAATTTTTGAAACTTTGTGTTTTTTCACTGTTTTTTTTTCAAAAAAATGGAAAACACGTTTTCTTGATTAATTCTGCAATCCTGACGTGAAAATTACATAAGAATAAATGAAAGAGGACTCAGTTCTGCGAAATTTAAAAAAAAATCGTGGTTTTGTCTTAATAGGTCAAAAGTTATGAACTCTCAAAGTTGACCCTTTCTGTTTTTTATGAGTCGTATTGAAACGTATTGAAAAATGTAATTTTAATCATGTTTTGACTAATACTAATAAAATATAATGCACAATCAACTAATAAAATATAATGGATAATAAACTAATACAATATAATGCACTGAATGATTACTAATGATCAATCAAACACTTCTTATAAATAAACTAATAATTATATAAATTAATTAATTTTTTTACAAATTAATTTTTCATTTTTTGTACATATTTATTTGTTTTCTTCTTTGTAGAAAATAATTAAAAATAATTTATTCGTCACTTTTCATGAGTACCGAAACATATTTATGAACAAATAAATGTTATTAAAAATTAAATTTTTACTTTTTCAGCATTCACGACTACTTTTGTCTCCTAAATTAATTGAAAATAGGTAAGTATTCATTATTTGCAAGTAAAACAAAATATTATTTTTTAAGTTTATTTTAAAGTTTATTTAAGTTAATTAATTTATTTATTTTAAGTTTATTTGAGTTTATTTTTTAAATATTATTTTTATTATTTTTAAGCATATATTAACACAAATAATAACATAGATATTAACACTGTAATTATTGTTCCATTGTTTTTAGAAGGAACAGAAGGTGCACAGTAAAAATAAATGCTTAAAATTATTACACCTTAAAATTAAATTAACTTAAATTCAGCAAAATTTGTCTGATTTTAAGGAAACCGTTCTGAATTTCCAGGGTGTTCTAACTGTCTACTCAAATCCTGAAAAAAAATTCCTTGACTTTTCCAGGTATTTTTAGATTTTTCCAGGTATCATTTTTTGGTCATTCAAGTATGGAATACGGAATTTTATAACACCCCCGCCCACATTAAAGCATTATCTAATAATTGAGTAACCTCATTTGTTATCCACATGTGAATGTTTAAATTATAATTATTTAAATTTATTAAATTTAGAAAAAAATTTGACGGATGATAAAACAGTGAAATAGCAGATGTATTTCAAAATAATGTTTACATATTTAATACGTTATGCTATAAGAGTACTTATGGTGTTTTGTGAAAAAATCTACTCTCTAAATCTGAATTAGTAGTTTTCTACTAATGAAATAGTGTCGAATCATTTACCAATTGCTTTAGTAAGCATTTCTACTAATTAGTAGTAGAAAACTACTAATTCATAGTAGAAAACTACTAATTCACTTAGTAAGGCTTACTAAATAAATTAGTTACCCTTACTACGTGAATTAGTAACCCTTACTACGTGAATTAGTAGTTTTCAACCATTAATTAGTCGTTTTCTACTAAAAATTAGAAGAAATGCTTACTAAAGCAATTGGTAAACGATTCGGCAGTATTTCATTAGTAGAAAACTACTAATTCAGATTTAGAGAGTTCATGAACATGTAATAGAGAATAGAAAACAGTCAAATCAAATCAATTCTCTTCATTTACGAACGAAACCTCGTTTATAAAGAAAATAACGTTAGGAATAAAACATTTAAGTATAAACAAATAACGTTAGGAATAAAACATTTAAATATAAATAAATAACGTTAGAAATAAAACAATTAAATATTTTTTTAAATACATTCTATTCTGGTTAATTTTTTATTTCTACATTTTTTTTCGAGTGCGATGGCTTCTTTTTGTGCTTGTTCCAGAATTTTCCTACGTTTCGCTTCAAGTTCTTTTATCTCCAAAGCTTTTCGTTTTTTTTCTTCCAGCGTTCAATTCAAATCGGAATAAGTATATAATGTCACGAGTTTATTACGAATTATATATTTTCCAGTCCTTGTAAATATCGTTATTTAATTTTGTTAGAATTAAAAAAAAATTCAGTACGCTCGAAAAAATTCCCTGACTTTGAAAAAAATTCCCTGACATTTCCAGGTTTTTCCAGGTATAAAAAAATTCCCTGACAATTCCAGGTTTTCCAGGGTGAGTAGACACCCTGTAAATTTAAAAGGCATCAATGGACGAATTCTAAAACTTCATTATTATTCATGGATAATAATAAACTTATCCATGGATAATAATGAATTTATAGAATTCATCCATTGAGGTCTTATAAATTCAGAACGATTTCCGTAAAATCAGACTTTTGCTGAATTTAATTTTAAGGAGTAATAATTTTAAGTATTCGTTTTTACTGCGCACCCTCCGTTACTTCTAAAAGACGAGAATTTACTTAATTCGCAAAATGTTGAAGATGCCAAAATTTCTGCAATATTATTTGTGAGCATTTATTTTTTATAAAAAGTTTGATTTACTGGCTTAGAAAAACAAACAAAAAACATGTTCAGACAATGTCACGTTCTGTAAAAAGTCTTACAGGAATGTGAAATACTTTAAACATAAAGTATGAAATGTAAGCTTTAAATCCATTCTTAGAAATATATAATATCTGCAGTGGTTGCGAAGTTATTCGCTGAAGAAGAGAATAGTTGAATTTTCACACCTTACTGTGCTTTAAATTCGATATCTGCATGAAGAATAGTCAAAATAACTTCAAAAATAGTTCATTCGAAACAGAATTTTCCAGAGAAAGCAACTATTATGTCGAAAATTAATAGTAAGGACCAGCAACATATTTATCTAACAATTCACCATGAAAAATTGTAAGAATGCAAAAATCGAATTTCGCGATTATCACTATTTTATATCTTGGTCAATATCTTTGAAACCAGTTTTATTTTAATCCACAAGTGATCAATTTGAAGCTTGTTTTATGTAAATTAAGCCCAAAAGTTTTTATCAACTTCAATTTTGCTTTAAATGGAAGCAAATTGAAAATAATTTATCTTATTTTATGTCTAAAATTGGCTTTAAAATGTTGATGTAACACGAATCGTATACAAGAGATATTACGATGCTTTTTCCTTTGCGTGATAGAGTTAATACTCCTCTTTCAGATCATAACCATGATTTATACCTCGTGAGCAGTTTTCATAGACTTTTGCCGTATACGTTCTTGTGAGACAGACTGTATTGCTTAAAAAATAACATTTTGTTTTACTTATAAATAATGAATACTTACCTATTTTCAATTTATTTAGGAGACAAAAGTAGTCGTAAGTGCTGAAAAAGTGACAACTTAATTTTTAATAACATTTATGTGTTTATAAATATGTTTCATTATTCATGAAAAATGATGAATAAACCATTTTGAATTAATTTCTGTGAAAAAACGAATGAAAAATGTGCAAAAAATGAAAAATTTATTTATTTAAATAATAAACGCTGTATCTCGAAATGTATTGATGCTGGAATTTTTTTTCCCTAAATTTCTCAGAATTTTGTCTACTTTCTTTTACCTTTGAACCTTTTTCCGTTAAAATCCATTGGAGAGCAACAATCCACGCATATGTGACTTTTGGCACCTTCCTCAAAAAATATGCCCGGGTTCTGGTCCGAAATTCTTGTCAAAAAACCAGATGGTATAAAAGTGACCCAAACTAAAGCGAATAAGCAAAAAAATGCGCCCGTGAGTTAATACAGGATTTCGCCTCTTTTTCCGACAATTTGACTAGACTAATTATTTATGTAATATTTATAGACATTTTAGTACCAGTAATGAATCATTTTTACTAGTTTTCAGTCAATAATGACGAATTCACAGTGAAATAGTACTAAATCACTTTATTCTCAGTACTGAATTTGACTCCAGTAGTGAATTTTTCTACTAAATGATTTATAGTTATGATATCACTGGAAATTAATCATTATTGACTAAAAATGAATAAAATTGTTATTAAATCATTTGGTAAACGAATCAACACTGTTTCATTAGACAAATTTGACTATTTCAGATTTAGAGAGTAGGCTTCTCTGTACAATTTACAGACCATTTATTATTGTTATTAAAAGTTCTGTAAATATTGCAGAAAATATCTGATCTTCCTATTTGCATATGTCTTTTTGAGATTTTTAAAAGTGAACATATACATAGAAAAGGAAATTTTAACACAATATACATATGCAAGATTTATATCGTAAAGAAGATATTTATTTACACGTGCCAAACTTATGTTTAATCACAGACTGACGTGATAAATATTAATCGAAAATATATATTTTAAAACTTTCGTAACATGTAAAATAAATATTTTTTAACAGAATAACAAGTAGTTGCTTAAATGCTATTGAAATCTGAAGAATAAAAAAATAAAATATAAGTATAATCTCGATCATAAATAAAATTCCCGGTTTTTTTCTGATAAAATAAAATTCCCGGGTTTTTCCCGGTAAAATAAAATTCCCGGGTTTTTCCCGATTTCCCGTTCCACTAGACACCATGAATATTAAAAAGGTGCCAATTATTTCGAGATTAATTTGAGAGATGAAAAAATTCTTCAATGCACGAGCTTCTTGTCAACTGTCAGTTGACATTAAACGAACACGGATTTTTTTATGAATCGAGGGATTAAAGCGCTGCAGCTTTACTTGATCCAGTCGAAGATCAAAATTATACTTTAGGATATACTGTCGCATTAATTGTGACAAAAAACTAGAGTTATAATAATTTTAACAAAAATAGGTAAATTTCTCTTTCTACTCCAAAAAATCATTTGAAAAATACAAAAGATAATAAGAGTGAATATTGCTTTATTTTTAAACGTAACATCTAAATTCTCTATAAAAACCAAAGGATGATTCGACACGGCAACAGTTTTTCCTATTCATCCCTTTTCTTTTTTGTAAAATAATCCTCTGAGATCTGTCGATGCGCGAGAGCGATAATCGGCAGGAAATTAGCTCCCAAGCTAATTATGACGAATGACTGATACAGAAGCTTAATATGATATCGTTGCGCTTGGCTGAAACGAAAAACGGACAAGAGCGATCCTTTCAGTCTCTTTAAATGAACGCAGCTCTCGTCTCGTTTTGCGTGAGGGCGCGTTCACGCGACTTTCACCGACTGCAGCTTAATACCCACGGATCAAACGAAATCTGCAGTCACTGAAGCCCAGAAGTTGAATCAACTTGGTGCGCCGCGGTCTTTGCCACAGAGTTCGCACTCCTGCACGCGCAAGCAAAAAGTATAAAGAAAGAAAGACTCTGCCGTGTCATATTTTCATTTGACTCTGCATGATGTTCTCTCTTCTACATGCAAATTCCCGTAAGGTAGCAGTTACATTCGCTGTTATAATTAGTTTCGAGTCTGGCTCAAATGCATATCCGGCCTTAGATCTTTCAGAGTCGCGTTTCAGATATCCGAAAAAAATAGTTTAACATTTTCTTTGAATAGAAATAATAATTTAAAGATTGTAAAGCAAATTCTAAAATGAAAAGAGATTTTTTTATCACGTTAGTTAACAAGATAATAAATAAATAAATAGGAATTGAGAAAACTTAAAAATACAAAATGTAAGGGGATCCCCCTCTAATAGGGGATCAATCAAATTTTTTTTAGCAGACTGTGAACAACTTTTTAGGAAAAAAAGAAGAGAGATATGCAGGGGTTTAAAAATTAAAGACGATTATTCATGGAGCATTTTCGGTTTACTGGAAATATGCATAGTCACGTCATGTGCACATTTTCACAACGCTCTCCTTACTCAAATGACGAATATGCCCTGTAACGTAAGATCGAACTTACCAAAGTATCGATCACACACTACTATTTGAGCCAAACATTCTGCACTGTGATATAAATTTTTATTTATGACATGAACGATATATTTCTCATGAGAAAAATGACTTGTAAATATTTAAAATCGTTTTTATACCTTAAATCCCTGTAAATTCTTTGAAATTATAATAATTATAATAATTATTATCCTTAATTATAATAATAATAATTATTATTATCCTTAATTATAATAATAATTATTATTATCCTTAATTATATTAATTATATAATTAAATTTCAGAGGTTGAAAGGCTTGAACTATAATAATTATCATCCTTAATTATAAAGCTAATTAAATTACTAAAGGAAAGTATTTAAATAAAAGGAAAGAAAATGGAAATATCTATAAAGCAAAATAAAATAAAATAACTATTCTATGCGAGTTTTTATGAAAAAATCTTTTAAGATTTTATTTTAATCATTTGATATTAAACAAAATTTTTAGAAAGCTTTGAGATGTTCAAATATACTAATTATTAAAAAAGCGGTTGATTTGTTAAAAATATTGAGTAACAGGGTCTATTTCCCCCTTTCCTCCCCCATGTAACAGTTCGTAAAATTTTTCCTACCCCCCCCCCCTCTAAAAGCTGTTACGTAATTTATGGATGGCCTCATAGCTTATTTCGTTCTTTAAAATATTATCTACAATTCTATTTGGTTTGTTCTCATTAAAACACAGTTAAATTTGAATAAAACAAATTGTTAATTAACAAATATTTTTTTCTAACTCGTAATCTACCTAACAAGCTTATTCTTAATCAAATTCATCCAAATCGAACTGTAGGTAATATTTTAAAGAACAAAATATGTCACCAATGATGAAGATTGAATCAGAAATGCGTTTTTCTTTTTTTGCTAAAGCAAAAGAATATCTTAAATTTAACTAATATTAAATAAACAGATCCAACTGTCTTTTTCTAAATCGCCCTTTGATTTGTCCTTTAGAATTTGTTCCAACTTGTCTTTTTCTAAATCGCCCTTTGATTTGTCCTTTAGAATTTGTTCCCACTTGTCTTTTTCTAAATAGCCCTTTGATTTTTCTTTTAGAATTTGTTATATTCAACAATATGAATATTTTCCTCGATTTTATAAACCTACCTTAAAAATCTAAGGTGTAATAAGGGATGAACATCGTTGATCGACTTTGCAATAATAATAAAATCAATTTTTCAAGCAGAAGCGATTACTGACGTCAGAGTTTCATGTTTGCTTTACGAAGTTCATATGCTTAAAAGTACAAAAAATGTTTTAAAGGCAATAAATTTCGATGTTGAAAAAAATGTGTATTATTCCCGTCTTAGGCAACCCGGTATCCTAAGACGAGCCCCTTTAAAAAATCAAAAAAGCTATGTAATTAAACACTAGATATTGATAAATTTCATTCGTAGCGTAATGTTTAAACATATTCTGTGCACTTATGTCATATTATTCATGCAAAATTCATTATAAAACGTAAAATAAGCGTTAAATAAGGTCCAACAGAAAATAAGTATTAACAAAGAGCACGAACTTAATATTTATAAAAAGTTGTAAAATGACAAATGTTATTCATCATAGATCAATAATTTACTGATATAAAATGAATAAGCAACATATTTAAAAAAATTTCTTGTTCATGATCAAAAAGCAATAAAGAGGTTAGGAAAGGTACTAATTATGGCAGAAAATGTAAATATCTAACGTATTTTCGATGTACCGTCGGTAATTCATAGATAAAGCAGTTTACGCTTTTATCAGCAGTTTTCTAGCCTAACCGGGGCCCGTCTTAGGAATTTCGCATGCTTACAATTTTTAAAATATTTTTATTCAACAGCATAAAACTTAATTAAACGTAACAATTGCAACGATTACAAAATTCCAATCATTAGAAGTTATTAAATCACAACTTCTGAAACAGGTGAAAGTTACCGTTTAGAGAACAAAGACATTTTCGCGAAGTTATGAGTATTTGAATTTTAAGCTTCTTTTAAAAAAAAACATTTTTTTAAAAACTTTTATAACTTTAAACTCAATTAAGATATTTGAGTTTTCTTCCCTGATTATGGTGGGGATTATTGGCCTCTTTCAAAATCTGCCGGAAAATTAAAGAAATATTGAAAATTCGCAAAATGGCGACGGGTTTTCTGAAAAAATTAAAAGATGATTTTCTAAATAATTCCACCTTTTCTTTTGCTCAAATTTTTTGCTAAATTGGTACTCATATGATGAAAAAATTATGTAAGTTTCATGTGGGCTAAACTACTTTTGTAAACAGGAGAGTTTTTTTTTAATGAAATCGAAACTTAGAATTTTTTAACAACTAACGAAAAAAAGTTCGAAATTTATTTTTTTCCTCTTTTCAGATAGCCATAAATAAAGTGAAAATAAGTAGATTTGACCATTAAATTAAAAAATTCCCGATCTAAATAAAATTTCCGGGGTTTTCCCGGTTTTCTCCAGGTGAAACCAAATTTCCGAATTTTTCCCGGTTTTTCTCAATTTCCTGGTCTGTCAGACACCCCGAAAAAGCTCTAAGCTAAAAGACCTCTTATTCTTTTATGATATCTTCCATCGTTTGTGAGAAAAATTCGAAAATGTGATTTTGTAAAAAAAGAAATTGTGCTGGACTAAAAAATGGTTTGGCCAACATAAAAAATCCCTGGACGGTTTTCTTTTGTAAACATAAAGTTTTAAAATATATTTTAAAAAATTAAAAAGATGGGTTTCTCGATGAAATCTTTATTTTATGCCTGCAGAATTCAATTTAAAAAAAAAAGATCGATTATATTGAAAAACTCACCTTTTTATCTTTTTAAAATATTTTTGAAAAATTTATGTTTACATAAGAAAATCATCCAGCGAGTTTTCTGTTGGCCAAACTATTTTTGAGTCTAGGACAATTTCTGTTTTTACAAAATCACATTTCCGAATTTTTCTTACAAACGATGCAAGATATAAAAGATTAAGAGGTCTTTTGCGTAGAACTTTTTTAAAGCATCAAACTTTTTTGTTAATATTTTTTCATATGTGCCGTCAGTTGTAAGAAAAATTCGAAAACTCAATTTCATTTTAAAAAATTCTTCTGTTTACAAAAGTAGTTTATCCCGCATGAAACTTACATAACTATGAGCTCTAATTTAGCAAAAAAATTTGGGTAAAAGAAAAGGTGGGGTTTTTGAGAAAAACGTGTTTTAATTTTTTCAGAAAAACCGTCGCCAGTTTGCGAATTCTCACTATTTCTTTAATTTTCCGGCGGATATCGAAAGAAGTCAATAATCCCCACCATAATCAGGAAAGAAAACTCAAATATCTTAATTGAGTTTAAAGTTATAAAAGTTTAGAGAAAAATGTTTTTTTTTTTAAAAAAAAGCTTGAAATTCAAATACTCATAACTTCCCAAAAATGTATTTGTTCTCAAAACGGTAAACTACGCGTCTTCTTATTTACTTTGAAAAACAACATATTTCACAGACGACTGATTCTATGACTTGAAGATGCACTGCCTTCTAATTTGAAATGGATTCTGTCTATATTATATTTTTTCTTGCATTAAAAGCAAGTCCATTAAAAATTACAATATTTCAGGCAGTGAACAAGAAATATAAGTCTCGTCTCGTCTTTCTTTCTCTCTCTCACTCTAAAAGTAAAAATAGAGGGAAGTGCGAAGGGCAACACTTCCGCATAGCAAAGCATTTCCATGTTCACGATGCGTATTATAAGGATGAAGTTACGCACACATAGACCCAGTGGTGTTGGCACGCTTTTAAGGGTTGGTGTTCGGGGTCGTCGTCGCCGTCCTCGGCATCGCGACGCCTAGCCGGTGCACTTGCTGTACATAAGTGCGAATCGCAACACTCTCCCTCCCACACAAAAAGGGAAAAAGCGAGTACCGTAACACGCGTAACATGCGGACGCGCATACTAATTACGACGCTTCCATTTTCCATCCCTAAAACCCACCCCCAAGGTGAGTAGTCCGCTTCCCTGGCAGGGGCGTAACGAGCGCGGGTGCAACCTGCCGTTTAATTTCGCCAAAAGCAGACGACAGGTCGAAGCGCCAGTGCCTTCACCTCATCGAGAAGAAACAAGAAACCCTCTTTTCATGGGGAAAAAAGAGGTAGGATTGGCGTTGGCGAGACGATGAACTTCAGGGACAAACGAGGAATTTCATTCAGCGGACTTACCGTCCAACGTTTCAGGTTAATTCGAAAAGGCGAAATCAAATGAAATTTAAAATTAACTTCAACTGAAAATTTTGTAAATTATTTCATGATATTTATCCTCTTGAATAATAAATTGAAAACCAGCTATTAAGAGAAACTTTTGTATTGGTAATTTCTTTAGTATACAAAAAAAAGAAACTGAAAAATGATTGAAGAAAATAGTTGACACTTGGGCTATTTTACTAAAATAAATTTTTTTTAAATTAGTTGATTATTTCCAAGTGGAATACTTAAATCAAAACGTGAAGCTTTCAATTACACTCGTCGCTGAATCGAGGACCGGGTTCGGGGGTAGACGGTCTTCGATGCAATGCTTTCGAGCGAGCAATCTTATGTCAACATTCAGGACCGCTATATAGTCTCTGAACGCACAAAAATAAATGCGCAGAGAGTCGTGATGTAAACAACGTCTGGCGGCCCTGACTGCGCGAGCGATGGTGCCGTCGCGGGACGATCAGGGGCGGGGGACAGAATCAGTGAAGGGTGAACGACCATGAAGGTGGTCCTCGATTCAGGGGCCTTCGATTCAGCGACGAGTGTATCTGCTATCAGGGTGGCTGTTTTCATCGACGAAAAAAATTCCCGGTCATGGAACATTTTTTCCCGGTCATTAAATAATAGTTTCCAATGAATAACAGTTTAGGCAATGGGTTTTAATAGTAGGTTGCATTATAAGGGATGAAACACAGCGATTGCAACGATGTGAAGTTTGCTGTCTGAGCGAAGCGAGGGCTGCACTCTCACCAGTTGCGATCGTTGTGTTACATTCCGAGTAATGCATATTATAACATAATAAATATGACAATTTCATAGTATATGTTTTCCAAGTTTCTGAATCTACTTCTGATATCATATTTTTGAAACTCAAAATGGCGGATCCAATATGGCGGACCAAAATTTTCAAAAACTCAAGAAATTAATAAAAATTTATGAATCTTAATCAAATTGATCATATTTAGGTATTCGAGATCGCTGAATTCTAATCTGGTAGTATCAGATTTTCAAAATTCAAAATGGCAGATTCAATATGACAGACCAAATTTCTCAAAAATGTTTGAAACTTGATAAAATTGGTCATATTTAGGTTTTCGAGGTCGTTGAATCCAAATATATCAGATTTCAACATTCAAAATGGCGGAACAAATTTTTCAATCAAATTTAGGTTTTCGAGGTTGCTGAATCCAAATATATCAAATTTTCAAAATTCAAAATGGCGGATCAAAATTTTCAAAAATTGAAGAAATTCGCAAATATGTTTGGAACTTGATAAAGTTGGTCACATTTAGGTTTTCGAGGTCGCTGAATCGAAATCTGGAGTCAGATTTGAATTCAGTGACCTCGAAAACCTAAATATGTCAGTTAAAAACATTTTTAAATATTTTTGTTTGCTATTTTAAATTTTGAAAATCTGATAACAGGTTTGGATTCAACGATCTTGATTTTATCAATTTTATCAAGTTCCAAAAACATTTGCTAATTTCTTCAATTTTTGATAATTTTGGTCCACCATTTTGAATTTTGAAAATCTGACATCAGATTTAGATTCAGCGATCCCAAAAACCTTGAGATACACAACCGCAATTAAATCGGATTGTGTTAAATATTTTATTTTCAAGATGCACGTGTATACGTGTCATGGAGCAAAAGTGACACGACTTTTTTTGCCTCTATAGAGCAGATCTACAGCAGTAGAGCAGTCGGTACCGGTCGAGTAGCTCAACTTGTTTCGCAGATAAATAGAGAATTAATATAAAAATAAAGAAGACAGCAACATGAAATTAATTCCTACATTCTTAACTAAATATACTTAAAAATATACTTATATATA
>JBAGKK010000075.1:323756-337222 GCA_037177015.1 Euceroptres primus
TATATTTCAAGAAAAAAAGTGTATATTATCAAAAAAATTTAATTTCTAAAAAAAATTTAATATATCGTAATTTTGAATCAAAATGTTGATTTAAGAAATTTTGAAATGGTTATAAATTTAGCACCAAATGACATTCGTTTGTAACCTAAAGTCCAACTAATTTAAATTAAAAACTGTATAATAATCAAAACCTCTCAATCAGATAGACAATAAATTTTACATCAATGTCAAAACAGAAAAAGTATACTATTCTGCACTCATCAATGATGCTCCTGAATTGGGGTATATAGTTTGAAGCATCACGTGATTCATTATACACGTGTTTTGACATGCGATCCGCCCACGCATGTTCTCACGCAAGCACGCACATATAAACGCATTTGCACGCGTTGCACGAAAACTCGCTATTAAGTGCATTAGCGTCTGTTAAACGTCATTGGGAAGCTTCTACGATCACGGGGGTGTATCTAGTTTCATTTTTCACCCCATGCAAATAGACACGTGTGAGCACGAGTTGCAAACTGGTCTTGTCTGCCAGAGCTAGAATCGCTTTCCCTTATATTTGTGGTCGTGATTGCCACTTTAAATATAAGCGCACGCGGCCACACAATTGACAATTGTAAGGTGAAAAAAAAGAGTCGTGTGCTTCATGTAACAAAGTTCGAGTGACCTCCTCATCTAGTCATGAAAATAATCGTCCCAAACCAATTTGGTATGTCTACTTTTATCAAGGTCTGTAACTGAAAGACCTCAGCGATCGTTACACAATAGAAGTTCGAAAAAATATGCTACACAAAAAAAAGAAGTATTAATTGGAAGTGTTTTTAAAAAGAAGTTTGATCGTGTCACACAGTGGTTCAGGATTGAATTTTTGCGGACAAATCAGCCTGCAGGTCACAATTTTTATCCGATTTATACGTTTCATTTTCAAAATTGAAGCTGAATAAATTCCCCAGTGATCTCTTCAGGCCGATTTTTGAGTTTTTGCTTTTGCAAAATTCTATGAAAACAACAAAAGTAGAAAAAATGTTGTTTTCAGAAAAATCATTATTTTAACCCGGAAAAAATGATTCGTTTAAACTGAATATCAAGTAAAATCAATGCATTTGCAATTAACCCTTCGAGACTACACTTAATTATTCGATCATCGAGACCAGACTGGGTCAAATTGACTCTGTATCATTTTGTATGTGTTATCTATCTAAATTTTCGCATCCGGTTGAGCTGAAAAAATTCAGGGGTATACTTTTGATATCAAATTTCTTCTATATCGGATGGTAATGATGGAAGCTTATTTTACATTGACGTGTTCGTCACTTTTCCAAGGTGACGGTACAGTTTGGAAGTGTGAAAGCTAATCATAAATATGAGAAAAAAAAATTCTAGAAAAAAAAACATTTTTGGAAAATCATGTGTTTCAAAACAAAACAAAAAAACTACCACCAGAGGGCCATGGGCGCGTATATTTCAAGTCTTCCTAAAAGTTATATCTAATCAGAATTGAGGTATGGATCAAAATGACACAGAGTGGTTTCGAAGGGATAAAGTACGTAAATAATCGATTTGATGAGTAACGTAATTGTTATAAACAAATTTTACTTATAAAAAATTACTCTAATGTGCCATTTTAGCACATTAAAGTAATAATTATGTAATAATTGTGAAAGTCCCATCTAGTTTCTAGTAACAAAACATTTATAAAAATTATGAATTTTCGTTGTTATAAACGAATTTTATAAAAATATACTCGAATTTAACATTTTCAAGTAAAAAAATTTTTTTCTGGCCTAAAATTACTGATATTTGTTAAGAAAGTGTCATATAGTAACAAAATATTGTAAAAAATTAATAATTATCATTATTATGAACAAAAACTCGAAATTGACATTTTCAAACCGAAAAAAGTATTTTCTTGATTAAAATTACTGAGTATTGTTATGAAAGTGTCATCCAGTATCAAAACATTATTAAAATTTAAAAACTGTTATATATATATATATATATATATATATATATATATGTGTGTGTGTGTGTGTGTGTGTGTGTGTGTGAGGGGGGGTGTTATATGTTATATATGTTATAAACGAATGTTATAAACAAATACTCGAAGTTGACATCTTCAAGCAGAAAAAAAGTATTTTCTGGCTTTATATTACTGAGATTAGTTATGCAAGTGTCAGCCACTAACGAAACATTGTCAAAAATTAAAAATCGTTATTCATATAAACAAATTTTATGAGTAAATACTCAAACTTTACATTTTTAATAAAAAAAAAAATTCTGGATTAAAATGACTGATATTTGAGGAGTAAGCGGCCAAAAGTGCGTAAGTCCATTTTTCATGTTTTTGAGATCATTGCAAAAATGCTGTATCTTGAAAACGAATAATAATATCTAAACTCTAATTTCAGCATTAAAATTAGTTGACATCCACAATAAATATCAGAGAGAGAAAAAATATTTATCTATTCTCGTATTGAAGTAATTAACAATATTAAAATGGACTTGTTCACTTTTGCCCGTTTATGAACAGATTTTTCAATTTTTAAACGTGTAAACAAAAAAAAAATAAATAAAATAAAAGCATTTCGTATAAATATTACTACTGTGTATCATATTTAATCCCCTCAAATGATTTTGTTTTAAAATCTTCATTTTTGTAACTTTACTATATTATATAATACTGTCAAAACGTGGGTAATTTTTTATAAATCGTGAAATTTTTTGCTTATTTTTAAGAAACAGGTCTTAAGATTCATAAATCTGCAATAAATTATAATACATTTTTAATTTTAAAAAATTTTCTTTGGACTTATGCAGTTTTGGTAAAGTAAAATATTTTAAAAGTGGAAATTCTTTACCTGAAAATATTTTTTCTTAAATATAACAATGACAGACGAATTCCTAAAATCCTAAATAGAATCTATGCTTATCTCAAGTTTTTTAAAAATGGACTCATTCATTTTTGGCCGCTTACTCCTCATTTGTTATGAAAATATCAGGCAGAAAGAAATCATTGTCAAAAATTAAGAATTTTGATTGCTATAAACAAATTCACAAATAAACGTTTAATTTTCATACTCTTTTTTAAGGTCAGCGTATTCTCTGATCTGATCAATCCTGACTGAAATTGTTCTGATTTATTTTCAGCTACAAAAATGAATCGACAATAGAATATTTTCTTTGCTAAAAAAAAACTGCATTTGTTCATGATATTTTTATAACAGTACGTTTTGTCATTAAATAAGGTAGCCGTAACAGATACAGAAAATAAAGAACACTTTCATAACGAATAGCAGTAATTAAATTACTTTTTCTGCTTTAAAATGTAAAATTTGAGTATTTGTTTATAAAATCTTGATTATAACAATAACAATTCTTAATTTTTGACAATATTTTCTTACTGGTTGACACTTTCATAACAAATATCAGTAATTTTAAGCCAGGGAATATTTTTTTTCTGTCTAAAAAGATCAAATTGGAGTATTTATTCACAAAATTTGTTTATAAGAATAACAATTCTTAATTTTTGACTGGCTGACACTTTCAAAACAAATTTCAGTAATTTTAAGCTAGAAAATACTTTTTTTCCACTTGAAAATGTTTAATTCGAGTATGTTTTTATAAAATTTGTTTATAACAACAATAATTCTTAATTTTTGTAGATTCTTTGTTACTAGATGACACTTTCTTAATAAATTTTGGAATTATAGGTAAGAAAAAAATTTTCCTGTGCTAAAATGGCACATTAGAGTAATTGTTTAAAAAAATTTTTTATAACAATTAAGTTAATCATCAAATAAATTATTTAAATACTTTAAATACAAATGCATTAATTTTGCTTGATATTCACACAAATCATTTTTTTTTAATGGTTATGGGTATTTGAATTTTTTTCTTTGTTTTTCAAAAAAACCCAAATTTTTTCTTTAAACTTCTATAACCTTTGACCTAATTTAGATATTTAAGATTTCTTCCCAGATTCTGGTAGCATTTATCTTCTTTCGAAATCCGCCAGAAAATTAAACAAATTTTCAAAGTTAACAAAATGGTGGCAGTTTTTCTGAAAATATTTATAGTCGATTTTCTAAAAAAAACTCAAACTTATATTTTTTGCCAATTTTTTTATGAATTTGTACTACTAGAGAAGACATCTTGTGAGTTTTATGCGGTCTAAATAACTTTTGTGGCCAGGAGAATTTTTTTTCATAAAATCGAATTTTCGCATTTTTCTCGAAAACAACTACAGATACGAAAAAATGTTAAACAAATAGTTTGCACAATTAAAAAAGGTCTACAAAAAGTTCTTTTACTCATTTACAATATCTTGCACTATTTCCGAGAAAAATAAAAAAATTCAATTTTCATGCACAAAAATTTTCTTGACTCCTGGTTTATGGAAATACCCACCTTGTTATTTTGGGAAATATTATTTAAAAAATGTACGTTAATATAAAGAAGACTTTCTGTGAGTTTTATGTGAGCTAAAAAATTTTATGGCCAGAGAATTATTTTTCATAAAATCAAATTTTCAAATTTTTTGCTGAAACAATTTAAGTGAGAAAAATAATGTCAAGACAAGAAATTATTTGCCTAAAAAGTTTTCGACGAATGAAAACGCGAGAGTGAAAGGTATTATTATTTTTTTTTTCTTAGCTGAGATTCAAACGAAGTTTTTGTACATTATTGAAAAATATCAGGGTGAATGTGAAATATATTTAAATATATTGAATATAAAAACTTTTTAGGCAAATAATTCTTAGTTTTGACATTATTTTTGTAACTTAAATCGTTTCAGCAAAAATTTGAAAATTCGATTTTATAAAAAATAATTTTCTGGACATAAAAATTTTTTACCCCACGTAAAACTAGCAGGAAGTTATCTTTATATGAACGTACATTTTTTAAAACTATTTAACAAAATATGGGTATAGGTATTTATGGGTATTTATTTATTTTTTCATTTATTTATTTATGGGTATTTCCGTGAACCAGGAGTCAAGAAAATTTTGTTGTGCATGAAAATTGAATTTTTTTATTTATCTCGGAAATGGTGCAAGATATCATAAATGAGTAAAAGAACTTTTGTAGAACTTTTTTATTTGTGTAAACTATTTTAACATTTTTCCGTATCTGTAGTTGTTTTCGAGAAAAATGCGAAAGCAGATTCAATACATTTCAATACATTTCATTTTACCAATTATTATTTTCTCGCGATAGAACGATTCATTCTTTTTACAGAAAATAATTGAAGACATGAGAATGACAACTCGGTCCCTAAATTAGGTTATGAAAAAAAATTCTCTTGGCCACAAAAGTTATTTAGCCCGCATAAAACTCACAAGATATCTTCCCTATGATAGTACTAATTCAACAAAAAAATTGGCAAAAAATATAAGTGTGGGTTTTTTGAGAAAATCGACTACAAATATTTTCAGAAAAAAACTGCCGCCATTTTGTTAATTTTGAACATTTTCTAAATTTTCTGAAAAATTTCGAAAGACGATAAACGCTACCAGAATCTGGAAATAGAACTTAAATATCTCAATTAGGTCGAAAGTTATAGAAGTTTAAAGAAAAAATTTGGGTTTTGTTTTGAAAAACAAAGCAAAAAATTAAAATACCCATAACTTCGTAGAAATTTTTTTTCACAAATCGCAAAAATACCTATCACCTAATTTCCTCTAAAAAACAACATATTTTGTCCCCGAGAGATTCTGCGACTTCAATCCTGCCTGATTTGAAATGGATTCAGTCATTAGCTTGTTTTTTCTGTATAACAGAAGACCCACTCTATTTTCCAGCAAATTATTATCCTGGACATGAATCATTTTACCAATTATTATTTTCCCGAGATAGAACGATTCATTCTTTTCACAAAAAAAAAAATTGAAGTCATGAGAATGACAACTCGGTAAAGACCATTCAAAGTTGGCCCCTAAATTAGGTTATTTTAACTATTACTTGAGAGTGCCAAATTCAAATGGTCTTTAACGAGTTATCATTCTCATATCTTCAATTGGTGTGAATTTTGTTGCATCTCATTTTGAATAATTTAAAACAATTAAAATTTTCATAGTGATTTCATTTGTTTCTATGTCTCATTTTCGTTGCAACTCAATTTAAGAAGAATTCGGTGTTAAAATGAAGATCACCGTTTTACTGTGTTTAGTTACAACCAGTAAAAACTATAAATTTCGTATTATGTAACTTAAAGGAAAGTGTCTCAATCTTCACTCTAGGCGAATAATATTAAAGAACTGATGACAAATGAAAATGACTTAATTATAAAGGAAGCTTATTAAAGAAAGACAAGTTCAATCTTTTGAAAAACATGAAAGATTACATTGAAAAAATTAGTTTAGAGCTTTCATTCTTGATTCGAACAAGACAGGGGAAAACTTGTAACTTTTTTTTTGCTGAGGTAACTCGAGTACGGTCAATTAATAGGAGCTATTTATAAGGACAAACTGGGGAATCTGGGAATCCGCAATCCACCCAGAGGCAATAAATCTCAAGTCGCCGTTCGGGATGGAAGCGGAACCCCTCTTGTAAGCTGGTTGTATTGTAGCTATTACCAAGCCATGCATCACTACGTAACAACCACACGGTTTACTCTCCTGCATCTCTTTCTCCTTGTCTCTCTCCATCAGGCTTCGAGAATCGCGGGTTGCGCGCCCGAAGGAGCGCAAAGGACATGGAATAGAAAACAGGACATGTGGGAAGAACCGCAGCTGATATCGTGACGCGCATGGACCACCCAGGTGTTCCTGGCTCTGCCACAGAGTTTGGCATTAGCCGAAATATCACGATAATAGAAACTCACAGGCTTCCATATTATCCGAGGGACTCGAATCGTTACCCCGATGACAAACGTTCCCCTCCCGGAAAATAATTACTCGAATCACACACTTATCTCGTAAATAAAACAGTAATTGCCGGTTTTGTAATTATTAATGGGAGACCAACATGAAAGTCTACGTGCCCTTATTCAGCGGTCGAATATAGTTATTTAATAAGTTATAGCAGATAGGTAATCATTTTTTGTTAGATGGGAGAAAAGAAATTGAGTTCAAACTGATATCAACAATGTGAGCCCAAAAAAAAGTTCAAAATGATCTTCAACAAAAATTAACTTTAAATAAATAACGTTAAATAAAAATTAAAATTAAATATTCTAATTTAGTGCAAGATGATCCGAAAAATGGTTCAATTTGAAACAATATCGGGATTATTTTGAACTTCGTTTTGGTTCATCTTGAACTCACAATTTTAGGATATTCAAAACAGATTTTTCTAACGATGATGCTCTCGTTGAAATTCGATAGAAATTTTTGAATTCGACTTCTTTTTGCATTACTCGTTTAAATACATAACTAATTGAAAACGATTGGTACACCGTAAAAAAATTTTGGAAATTTTTAAGACTAGATAGTATAAAATTTTTCCGAAAAAGGTCGGATATACGTTTTTCCGAGCAATATGAGTAATTTCTCCGAGAATATTGGAAAATTTTCCGAACATTTTAAATTTAATTTTCGTTAAATTTTAGTTAATTTTCGAAAAGTTAGAAAATATTTCGTAAAACTTAGGAGATTGTATAAATAAATCTCCAACTACAATTCGGAATTATTTCCGAAACAGTCTCGAAACAACATTTTCAAAATCGATGGGCACTCTATCTCCGCCAATTTTCAATCAATCTACTTGAATCTTTTTGTAATTTAATCTTCACATATTTTTCTAGTTTAATACATAGAATTTTTTAAAAATATTGATATCTCGATTTTCTGTGTAACTTTAAGTAATGAAATTTTTGGTTGAAAATTTATCTTTTATTTTGACTCGATGCTATTTCATTAAAAATGCACATTTTTTAAAACCGCTACGTATTAAAATAGCTTTTGGACTAAAAAAACTAATTTTTTTTGTTTAATTGTTTTCAGTCACATCTAACTTGAGTTATCGTGCCCACCATTTGACCCTCTTTTTTCGAAGCGCTCCCGATCTTCAGCTGTCAAGTCGCCATTTTTTAATATATCAACAAAAAAACAATTTCTACCTTAATACATGTGTAATAAATAAGTGTAATTGGATTTTCATAAATACTTTGCATTTCTTTTTTAAAAAATCCCGAAAAAGCCTTAAATTTCGGAGGGTCAGAGTGGTCTAACCCTTTAAGGGGTTAGATCACCTTTGGATCTCTAAAAATAAAGTGATTTTTGTGATTTTTTTTGACGAAATGAAAAACTATTAAGTAATTTTAAGTTTAGAACTTTATTGTTCATAAAAAAAGAGTCTAAAATAATTTTTTTTTATTCTCTAATTTGTCGATGGTACGGCCCATTCAAGTTGCAGTAGTGTTTTTAGAGGACGTCCGCGGCAGGAAATCTTGAAAATCTAATTTTGCATCTGGAACAAAAAACCAAAAAAATTCTTAAAGCAGATAAGATTTCCCAATGAAGCACCCACGATTTTTGAGATTAGTTGAAAATTGCCAATTTTATAAAGCTTGTAGTGTCGTTTTTTTTCTTCAAAAAATCAAATTTTCACTTCAAGTGATCACCATTTTCACAAAAATTAATATTTTTTAATAATATTGAGTAACTGGGTAATCTTCACTGGGTAATCACTGGGTAATCTTATCTACTTTAAGAATTTTTTTGGTTTTTTGTTCCAGATGTAAAATTGGATTTTTAAGATTTCCTACCGCGGACGTCCTCTAAAAATACTACTGAAACTTGGATGGGCCATACTGCTGTCGAATTAAAAAATTTAAAAAATATATTTTAGACTCTTTTTTATGAATAATAAAGCCCTTGAATTTAAATTACTCAATAGTTTTTCATTTCGTCAAAAAAAATCACAAAAATCACTTTATTTTTAGAGGTCCAAAGGTGATCTGGAATTTTATAGAATAGTCTGACAAATTTAAAACAAATAATTTTTGGTACATCAGTTAATTCCCTATAAGATCCTATAATGCCAAATTGTTAAAAATACGCAAAGAGATAAAAATGATTAATTTCATAAAAACATGATTGTTTTGAATTTCGAAAAAGGGTTCCTAAAGTGGCCCCCCATGAAAACTTGTATTTAAAGGCGTTTTAGATAATAATTATAATTAGGTATTACCTTTAAAGAAGATAGAATGTTTAAATTTACCCCTTTTCTATAAATTTTATAAACAAAAGGAATTTTTCATGATCTAAGATTTTGGGCTTTTCAATGACAAATGAATGCTATCATGCAAATAAATGTAGGGGGCCACTTTAGGAAGCCCCATGGGGTGCTGCATTAAGGCTCTGAGTATACATTTTTAAAAAATTAATATTTCGCATTTAATTATAATATTTCTACTTCGTAATAGAAACAATGGTCTTACTTAGAGTGTATAACGTGTCTGTCCAGCAGTACAAAATCTAATCATTTGTTTAACAAATCATCGTTTGTTATCAAATGATAGCAAAGAGTTATGTCTAAATAATTGTCTATATATTTCACAAGAAAAACTGAAGTTTTGTTTACAAATGTATGAGAGGACAAAACATTGTCTATAAAATTATTAATGACAATAACAATAGTGGATCGTTATCAAGTTTTATTAGAAAAAGTTTAAAAATTAGTAATTAACAGTTGGTTACGTTGAAAAACCCAAGTTTTACCTTTAAAAATAGGTGAAAAATGCATTTTTAAATTAAATTTGTTTGAACAATCATTAGTTGTTATTGGATAAATAAATCTGATAATTTTGTGACATTTTCGTATAATTTTTGGTCGATTCAGTAGAAAAAACTTGATTTATTTCAACATAACTACCTGCTACGGATAATTTTTTATAAAATTTGCTTATATAAAATAATAATTTATTTATTATAGTTCGTGAATTTAATTAAGAAACGGTTTTTGTCTATAAATAGTTCAAATTTAGTGAAAATCAATTCAAGGAATTACTGCCAATCCCCATGAATTCATTTTCGCTCACTTATATGTTTATAACAAATTAAATCAATTTTTAAACAATTTATAAGCTATTAGAAAACTTCTCTGGATAGTTGCTTCATTGATTATAGGTATTTTGGATTGAATTCAAGTATTCTTCGAAAACCGGTACGTTCAAATCGGTTCACAAACCGCTTCTGAATATCAATTTGTCCAGAGATATTTTTTTTGCCCCACTGTGGCGACCCACAGTGGTTCAGAATTGGATTCTTGCGGACAAATCAGTCTGTAGGACACAATTTTTATCCGATTAAGAAGTTTATTTTTTTAAATCGAAACTGAATAAATTCCCCAATGATCCCTCGATGTTGATTTTTAATTTTTGAAAAATTTTATGTAACCAATAAAAGTAAAAAAAATGTTATTTTCATAAAAATCAGTATCTTATCCCGGCAAAAATGATTTGTGAAAACTGAATATCAAGTTAAATCGATGAACTTTCAATTAAAGTATATAAATAATCTATTTGATGAGTAACTTAATTGTTGTAAACAAATCTTATAAACAATTGCTCTAATGTGCCATATTAGCACGAGAAAATTCTTTTATAAGCTATAATTGCTGAAATTTATTACGAAAATATCTTTCAGTAACAAAACATTGACAAATATTATGAATTGTTATTTTTAGAAACAGATTTTATAAACATTTACTTGAATTAGATATTTTCAAGTAGTAAAAAAATGTAAGTAACAATATATTGACAAAAATGAAGAATTTTTATATTTATAAACAAATATTATTAACTATTATTAACTTAGTATTATAAACAAATTTCATAAAAATACACTCGGATTTGACATTTTAAGCTGGGTAGAGCTCTGTGTTCCTTCATACATTTTATTTTTAACAATAATCTGTAATTATTACTAATGTATTATTTTTGTTGATAACGATGCAGAGTTGTAATAAAAAAAATAAAACATTTGTAATAATTACAGATTATTATTAAAAATGAAATGTATCAAGGAACACTTAGCTTTACTCAGCCTAAAATCTCAAATTTGAGTATTTGTTTATAACATTTGGTTCTGGCAATAAAAATTTTTAATTTTTGTCAATCTATTATTACTATACTTTCATAACAAACTGCAGTGATTTTAAGCTAGAACATATTTTTTTCTGCTTGAAAATGTCAAATTTTCGTATTTGTTTATAACAATAACAATTCCTAATTTTTGACAATGTTTTGTTATTGGCTGACACTTTCACAACAAATCTCAGTAATTTTAAGCCAGAAAACATTATTTTCTACATGAAAATGTCAAATTCGAGTATATGTTTATAAAATTTGCTTATAACAATAACAATGCTTCGAAACTCAATTTACCAAAAACAAAATGGCGGATTCAATATGGCGGACATGTTTCTAAAAAAATGGTTAGATTTTGAATAAATTAGTTATCTAGAGGTTTTTGGGGTTACTGATAACGAATCTGAAATTTAATTTTTCAAAATAAAATGGCGGATCCGATATGGCGGATATGTATCTGACGAAATGATTAGATTCTGAAGAAATTCATTATTTAGGGGTTTCTTAAGTCGCTTGTTTCTAATTTTAAGTTAAATTTCCGAAAAAAGCAGCGTAGGATCCAAAACAGCACATTTTTTGGTAAACGTTTTTATTTTTACAAAATTTTTTAACTTGTAGAGAACAAAATTTATGTATCACATGGAATAAATTCAGAAATAAGTGTACTTATTGACTGAATATTTTTAAGTAATCATATCAACATTAATGAATGATTTTTATAATTGTAGTTGAACTTACAGTTAGCTTAATTACAACTACAAATTTTATAATAATTAAATTCGGAAAATAACGTCATTGTAATCTCGTTCCCAAATATTTCTCCAGTATGAAATGAAAAAAATCAAATCAGAAGATTAATCGAACTTTAAAAAATAAAAAATACACACTGCATGCGGAATTGAAATGGCAACAATATCGAAAATGATCGGAACTATTAAATGTCATATTTTTTAACATTTAACAAGTAATGTCAGTTTTTTGAAGCAAAAGTCAATAAGAAAATCATTATGAGCGACCTAAAAACCCTATGTTTCGTGAAGATTTTGTAAAGATTGCATCATTTGTTCTAAAATGGCCGGCCATATTGGATTCGCCATTCTGCTAACAAAAAAAAAAATTATCAATAAATTCGTAATCAGCCACCAAAAAAACTCTTGTTCACGTAATTATGTCGAAATCAAAGAATATCTTCGCGAATTGATGAGAATTTTTGCATTTTTAATGAATGCTCTAATTACTCTGATACATCATTAACTTGTACTGAAGCCACGTCTGCAAGTCTCTGCAGCTAATTTTTATATATGTTTTAACTCAATACACACTGAACATATTAATAGTGAAAGTAAGACCGGACTTGTCAAGACTTTTTTCTTCGCTCAATTTTTGTTTGGGTTTTACATTGTTTCCTACGGTAAATTGTCAACCTGATAACTTTTCATTTACTATTATGTTTGTTACTTTCCAGAAATTTGACTCCCGATTCTTAATTTACTTACTTTTGCGAGTAGATTCCATTTTGTGAAGTTTGAATAAAAAAATCCATTAAAAAATTGTGCACTTTCGAAAATTGTACATCTATTGCACTCTGCGTGAATAAAATTGATCACTTCAGATAGTTCTGAAGTGAGTGACAAAAAAAAGAGTTACTAAGAACAATTGGTGTGAACTAACGACATTGCACGATGCTAAAGATACTATTGTAACTACCCCGAACGCTAAAAGCTATTAAAAAGAACCTTTATTTTTTTCGTTGATCGTTTGGACAGCTTTTTTGGATTTTAAAAGACTGCCGGGCGATCTTTGTGCGACTGCCGGGCGATCTTTGAAGTTAAGCATCTTGAGTAATGACTAGTGTTCGGATGGGAGACCGATTAAAAATATGTCCGTATTATACTCCTTTTTCTCTTACCATGATTTGCTTTCTGATTTATGATGATTTTTCTCGTCGGATAGAAATAATTTTTCTTACATATTTTAAGTACAAACATATTTATTTTATTGCAAGCAACCTGAGTAGCACATGAAGGTATAATGAATCGTTTCGCGGACAGTTGGGTACCAATATTATTTAATTTATGCAATTCACGATAGCATCTACGTCATGATCCTTGGACCTTGCTTTGGCTGAGACGTCAAGGAATCGATCGATCGATATCATCGAACTTGGGTTCTAAGTTCAGCAGATCGTGTTCGTTCGTGGATCACGTGCGAGGTGCTAATTTGACCTCTTGGTTGTATTCCTTGAGCTTTGAAATTCCTCGAGGATCAGCGTGTTGGCGGCGGACGTGGGTTGGGCCTGTAAGGCCTCGCGGTAATACCAAGCGTAGGTACGAGTCTATATATGTATGTATAACTACATATGTATATATAACTATATATGTATACATAACAATATATGTATATATAACTATATATGTATATGTACACATAT
>JBAGKK010000075.1:337322-352844 GCA_037177015.1 Euceroptres primus
TCTGAATTAGTAGTTTTCTACTAATGAAATAGTGCCGAATCGTTTACCAATTTCTTTAGTAAGCATTTCTACTAATTTTTAGTAGAAAACTACTAATTTACGAAGTAAGGGTTACTAATTTACTTAGTAAGTCTTACTAAGTGAATTAGTAGTTTTTCTACTATTAATTAGTAGTTTTCTATTAAAAATTAGTAGAAATGCTTACTAAAGCAATTGGTAAAGGATTCGGCACTATTTCATTAGTAGAAAACTACTAACTCAGATTTAGAGAGTAAATAACAATCTGCTAATACCCTAAAGAAACGCAGTTTTTGTCTTAAAAAATTCCGATGATAAAATTTGTTTAAACAATTGTTGTTAACAATGAAAATTGTTGATTGTCATATAATCTCCCTAAAAGTTTAGAAATTAGTTATTTACACTTGATTACGTTGAAAAATCCAAGTTTTTACCTTTAAAAATAGTCAGACAGTGCATTTGTTCATTAAATTTATTTAAACAATCATCAGTTGTTATTGGATGAATAAATCTGATAATTTTGTGACATTTTCGTATAATTTTTGGCCGATTAAATAGAAAATTCTTAATTTATTTCATTATACCTACCTGCTATGGATAATTGTTTATAAAATTTGTTTATAAAATAACAATTTATTTATTATATTTTATGAATTAAATTAAAAAACAGTATTTGTCTATAAATTGTTCAAATTTTGTGCAAATCAATTCACGAATCACTCGAGGAATCACTGCCAATTCCAATGAATCCATTTTCACTCACTTATTTGTTTATAACAAATTCAATAAATTTTTAAACAATTTATAAGTTATTAGACAACTTTTCTGGATAGTTGCTTCATTTCTAGGTATTTTGTATTGAATCCAAGTATTTTTCGAAAACCGGTACTCTTCTAAAAAAAAACAATTTTTACACTTTTGTTATGCAATAGAAAAAAATAAAAAACTTTTTTCAAAATCGGCTCCGACCGATTTACGCGAAATTTTATTAGCCTTAATTTTAAAAAAAAACATTCAAATCGGTTCACAAGCCGCTTCTAAATATCAATTTGTCCAGAGACTTTTTTTTGCCCTACTGAGACGGTCCTCTGTTCTTTAAGGGCAGGTAACAGAGTGCGACGTCACAAATTCGTTAAAGCGAACTTACTCAAACTAATAATTCGAATGGATTTTCCATACCTGGCAAACAATCATTGTCATTTCCTTTATGGCTGTCTGGTACAGAAAATCTATTCGAATTATTAGTTTATGAGTAAGTTCGCTTTAAATAATTGGTCACGCGACAGTTTGGTATCTGCCCTTAAAGTTGATCAATAAGTCGCTTTTGAATCGACAGAATGACCATTCACGGCATCATCCCCCTAAAAATAAGAGTTGAAAATAAAAGTTAAAATCATCATGGAAGAACATTGCAGATCTTGGAAATGTTGGAAAAGAAAGATCCGGAAGAGAATTCACGTCCGTCGACACGTCGTTGGTCGGACCGGGTGGAATAGAAGTAGAGGGTGGAAAGGGGGTTGAAAGGGAGGCGACGGCCTCATCCTACTCGCGCCCTCGCTGGGCGCTATAGTAACAACACGGGGAAACATAGGGAAATCAATATGGCTTCCGTTGCCCTCTTCCACTCTCTCACTTGTCCCTCCGCAGTGAGACTACTTCTGTCTCGACTCCTCTCCCTCTTCCTCTGGTATCTCGTTTGGTCCTTGTCCCTCGGATGCTGGGAGCCTCTTAGTGTCTCACTCCCGGCCTCGCTCGGACGGGTGAACCCATTATGAGGGGGTGTTACTCCGGGCCAATCCTCAACCACCCGAAGCAGAGAGGAGAGTGCAAGAAGGGCGCATGTGCGTTGCTAGGGCTGCTGGATGGGTTGGCGAGGACGCGCGAATCCACCCTGTACGTATACGCGTTGTATGATAGAAAAAAAATGATTTGGACCGGTATGGTGAAAGGGCCGACACGATTAGACGAAAACCTTGAACTGCTTAGTAATTTTATTTGATTTATCTCTTTCTTTTTAGAGATTAAATAAAGAAAGAGATTTTTTGTGGCAAGATATGCATATGATAAATATTTCTAATTTAATGTATATGTTATATACATTGAACGATTAAGCACATGTAAAAAATTGTGAAAGTCAGTTTTCACATAAAACTAATACCTTAGTATGATGATGAGAATGTAAAAACAGGAATTGATTCCAAAAATGTTTGCTTTTGCAAAGTATATTAGGGAGGGTCAATTAATTATGTAAGGGTCATTTTTGAAATTTTAAACCCCCTCCCAATCTCATGTAAGGCTTTTTCTATAGTAAATGTATGTAACTTTAACATAGGCGTTTTTGCTGACCCTCTCCCCCCTCAAAAAGCCCTACGTAATTGATGGACGCTCCCTTATGTATTCAATACAATATATGTATAATTTATTTATTAAGTGTATTTTGATAAGACAGAAATGTACACTCATCGCCGAATCGAGAACCGGGCTCGGGGGTAGACGGTTCTCGATTCGAAGCTTTCGAGCGAGCAGTCTTGTCAACATTCAGGACCGCGTATATAGTCTCTGAGCGTACAAAAGTAAATGCGCAGAAAGTCGTGATGTAAACAACGTCTGGCGGTCCTGACTACTCGAGCGATGGCGCCGTCGCGGGACGCTCAGGGGCGGCGGACAGAATCAATGAAGCGTGGACGACCATGAAGGTGGTTTTCGGTTCGGGGGCTTTCGATTCGGCGACGAGTGTATATTTGATGCTTGAATAAAAGACTTTATCCTCAAAATCGTTTTTCAAATATTGATATCATGTTATTATTCTCCAAAAACTTAATCATCAGAGTAGTCTTTCAAATATTGATAGTATGTTACACACACACACACACACACACACACACACACACACACTATATATATATATATATATATATTATATTAATATAGCAGTATATTATTTCTGTTATAAGTTATACAGGGTGTCCACGTTGGGGCTTACCAAAAAGTATGCAACCCAGCATTCATGGTCATAAGAATAACATTGGCGTGTGTCATCAATCCGAACCATTGAAAATCAATCCGAACTTTTTATTCAAATGAATCTGAAATAAGTTTTTAAACCGAATCAATCCGAAATTCCGAGCCGAATCAATACGAAATTCCGAACCGAATCAATCCGAAATTCCGAACCGAATCAATCCGAAATTCCGAACCAAATCAATCCGAAATGCCGAACCGAATCAATCCGAAATTCCGAACAGAATAAATCCGAAATTCCGAACCCAATCAATCCGAAATTCCGAACCGAATAAATCCGAAATTCCGAGCCGAACAAATCCGAAATTTCGAACCGAATCAATCCGAAATCCCGAACCGAATCAATCCGAAATTCCGAACCGAATCAATCCGAAATTCCGAACAGAATAAATCCGAAATTCCGAACCGAATCAATCCGAAATTCTGAACCGAATGAATCCGAGGCTATAATCCTGAAACAAATTTTCAATCCGAATAAATCCAAAACTTCAATCCGAATGAATCCGAGGCTAATCCGAACAAACTTTGCACTCGGATTGAAAACTTGTTTCGGATTAACATCGGATTCATTCGGATTAAAAGTTCGGATTAATGCGGATTGAAAAATGGCATCAGATTCATTCGGATTAAAAGTTTTGATGTATTTTCAATAGGTGCGGATTGATTTGGACTGGAAACTTGCTTCGGATTGGCCTCGGAATAGCTCGGAATGGCTTGGATTTAGATTTCGGATTGGCTCGGAATAGGTCGGATTCATTCTGATAGGATTTCTATCCGGAACTTTCGCCAAAGAACCTTCCAAAAGAATATGAAAAAGTGATCTCAGAGGATTAAGTTTAACTACATTGCGTTCTAAAGCTGAATAATAAATACATCTGATTAAAAAATTATCTTTGGTCTTCATCTATAAAATGCTTAGTTTCTTTACCTATCTTTTCCTTTTACGTAATAAGAGATAAAATCGAAATAATAATTTTGAATTGTCCAAATGATTTTTGTTTATAAATAGTGGCATTATAATATAATGCCACATTTAATTATAATAATGCCACTATATATAATATAATTCCATTATAATTTACATTTATAAAGAATCACATTATTTTCAGCATCAACAAATAAAATAAAATTCAAGCTGAGCATATTGTTTGCACGCGATTATTAGTTAAATTTAATAATTCATTTACATATATGCAAATAAAAGATCCTAAATGCACATTGAAAAATGTTAAAATGTTGAATCAAAAGAAATTTAAAAATATTTTAAAAACATATTGTCAAACATTGTGGTTATTTGTTTTCAAAAAACGGTATAAAATTTTTAAATCTTTACTCCGAAAATTATCCCTCTATTCACCAACGACAGAAGAGCGAACCTATAGAACGTGAGTAGTCGATAAAGAAGTGCACTAACTTTTAGAAGAGAAAAGCTGAACAAGATCACTCCCTGTTTTACTCACAATATTTCAAAAAATTGGAGTTAAAATTTCAAATAAATTAATAAATAAATAAATATAATATCCACATTTAAAATTTTCCAGATCGAGACGCGAAATAAGATTATTTAAAAAAACGCACATTTACACTTTTCTAGATCGAAAGAAGAAATAGGATTATTTTTAAAAAATGCACATTGTACATTGTACCTTGTCTTCTCTGAATATAAAATAAAAATGAAATGCTCTCTTAAACATGTACATATTAGAGCACTACATTTTTTTAATATCAAATTTTTCTAATGAAGTTTGTTTAAATTTTGCGAGACAAATCCAAAACTTATGATAAAAAAAATGTGAGATGTCATTTCGAAGTAAGAGAAATTTAGAAAAAGCAGATCTACGGTAGATCTGCTTTTTGGCTGCAGCCCTGGGCCCCACTTCTGAAGAAGCCCCCAAATTCTAAGATAGACTTTTTAAAAATATTTTATAAAAATTATTTATTTTGAATTTTGGTTCTCTGTGGTGACCGCTTGCTAAATAAAATCTAGAATAATTTTAGGAATCATTTCTCGCTTTTGCTACGAGCTTCGCGTGACCATTGCATCGATACTGATTAGGGTGGGTCGAAAAAATAAAGTTTTATAAATCGGAAATGGAATATGTGGAAAAGTAACGTATTAGGACCCTGAAAAAGTATAATTAATTTGGATTCGATCGATAAACACGCCTTGGTTTTGCGCGTTAATAAAATATGTTTGAAAAAATTCGTATTTTTGTAATTTTGATATTTTCGTGGGTGTAAATTTTTTTTTAGATTTCTGGAGGTCTTAAACGACTTCCCAAATTTGTACAGATTTTTATTTGCAGTGCCATAAGAGATTATTAATGTTTAGTAGACCCCTGTTTTCAAAAAATAACTTTAAAACCTACAGAAATGTAGAGAGAATTTTTTTAGGTATCTAGACTGTTTCTACTACTAAAAATACTCTAGGAAAAAATTTGATCAGTGTAGGAAATCTTAAGTGTAACTATATTGAATTTTTTAAAAACTGAGTTTTGGATTTTTAAATTGAGTTTAAATATTATTTTTAACATCTGAAGGTGTTCTAGTGATAAAAATACTCTAGAAAAAAATTGATAATTGATAAATTCATTTTTGTGTTTTTTTTAAACTTTTAATTTTAGTGATAAAAATACTCTCGAACAAAATTGATCAGTTTATGGAATCAAAAACAAAGAGGCAGCATGTTTTCTAAGAAGTTATTTTTGTGTTTTTTAAGAGTCTTTTATCACTAAAACACCCTCAGGTGTTAAAAATAATATTTAAAGTCAGTTGAAAAAGAATAATTTAAAAAAATCAAAAAATCAGTTTTTAAAAAATTCACTATATTCACACTTATGATTTCCTAGACTAATCAAATTTTTTTCTAGCGTATTTTTACCAGTAGAAATGTTCTAGATACTTGTAAAAATTCTCTTCATATTTCTGTAGGGTTTAAAATTATTTTTTGAAAACAAGAATCTGCTAAATACCAATAATCTCTGATGGGGTTGCAAATAAAAATCTGTAAAAATTTGGGAAGTCGTTTAAGGGCTCCAGAAATGTAAAAAAATTGACACCCACAAAAATATCAAAATTACGAAAGAAAAAGAATTTTTTCAAACATATTTGATTTGATTTTAAGTAAAATTTGTCTGAATTTATGACTCAGAGAACGTGGTAACGTGGATTCCGGTAACGTAGTATTAAATTTAGACCAATATTGCTTAAATGAAGACAAATTTTACTAAATTTAATCCAAACCATTTTAAGGAGTAACAATTTTAAGTATTCTTTTCATTTTTTTACTATGTTCAGTACGATGACGAGTTCCGACACTTGATATATACGAATTGGATTAGAATTATCCGCGCAGTTTAATATGTATTTACCTTCAAACCACGTTCTCCAGGAAGATTTAAAGATCAATTTTCGCGCCAGAAAAATTAAACATTTTTAAATGGTGTGAATAAGTTTTTGTTCAGTTGCAGACGAGTTTGAGTGAATAAATAATGTTTGAAAACAGCAAAAATGTCCAGAAAATATAAAAGTGGAGCATTGAAAACAAAACTAATACCTTCTCATATGATTATGAGAATGTAAAAAAATAAAGAAGAATTCGAAAGTAAACTGCCTAAATTAACGAATTTCTACAATTTTTTTTCACCATCCTTTGAAGATGTATTATTGTAATAAAAGAATTCACAAACGCAAAAGCCCGAAAGAAAGTTCTTGAAATGAATGTTAATGCTTAAGATTGTTAATTACAAGCACAATAATAAATTTCGTTTTGAAAACACTTATTTAATTACTTTGTATTATTTAATTAATTTATTTATTTTATTTACCCGATTTTTTCTCGGGGGGAGGGGGGGCTCAACAAAATCTGCAACCCTGGGCCCCAAGCTGCTTTAATCCGGCACTACCTTATTAAACCATCAAATAGTCTGAACTTATTCATGTATTTTTTAGCTTGGAAATATAATTTGTCAATTGTGGAAAATCTGAATTTATTTCACATTTTTCGGTTAAAGAATGGAAGAAATTTAAGTCTACTAGAATTATTGCCCCAAAAATTAAGTAACTTTAAGTCTAAATAATTTTATCTTTCATCAAACTTCAGTTTCCAATTAATATTATTAAATTATAAATTTATATTTCTGCTGTACTAAATTAAAGAAGGAAAAAATCAATTATAAATTATGATCAACTTTAAAAAATATGGTAAAACAGAAAAAAAATGACAAAAGGAATGGTCTTGTCACTGCTACAGTTGAGATAATTATTCCCCCAGGTGCGACCTTCGGCTTCAAGGATTCTTGGAAGTCCAGTTGAGTCTTTTCACGTGTTTCTTCGCCGCCAGTTGTCCTGGTCGATTCCGTCGATCTGACTAGCGCTCTAACCGGGAATTCCACAGTTATCGCGGCTTTTCATACTCAAAAAATGTCTGGTTAAATTAACCGGAATTCTGGTTAAATATGCCCTTACTATTTTTTCTGGTTAGAGTAACCAGAATTATGGTTAAACTAACCAGAAATTCTGATTGTTTTAATCAGAATTCTGATTAATTTAACCACCAGAAAAAATAGTAAGGGCATATTTAACCACCAGTATTCTGCTTAATTTAACCAGACATTTTTTTGAGTGCAGATTTGCCCACGGGATATCCACATGGGGGAGGCACTTCAGTATTTCGAAAGATTCGAAAGTACTCTCCACTTGACGTAAAAAAAAGTCAAATGCGACCAGAACAGCATGTGCTCAAAACCATCGAGAAGAAGATCTCACCTTGACCCCTTTCCTCCTCGTTGCGAATGGCGTATTTCCCCCTGTTTGCCCCGAGAGACACCTTCCTGAGTAGTGTCGGACCATTCCAGTAAGCAATCCTTCGAATCGTCGTTATATAGTCAAAGTGACCTATATACCAGCACTTATGACAAAAGATCAATTTTTCCAAGTTGATATCAGCTAAACAATTACTGATATCATGATAATTTTTGCAGAATCAATTGTTCTTCAGCATGGAGATTGTAAAAATTAAGGCTCTAAGCAAAGACAAATGTCTTTGCTCTAAGTCACAGAGGTAGATCATTTTGTTGTATAAAGATCAATAAAATTACGAGACCTCGGGAACTGTACTCAGGAATGTTTGAACCCTAGAGGTGAAAGTGGGAACCCGTTCGAAATGTTGAGCGGATGGTAAAAGAAAAGTCTTACCAAACGGGATTGAATGCTCATACAGAGGGTAAATGTAGCAGTACATCGATATTGAGGATTCTATTTATTTTTCAATTCTTGGAAAACTATGTAAATGCAAGCAAATCGTAGTTGTAATACTGAAAACTTTGTGAATTTCCTTATACGTTGTTTCCCTCATTTTACTCAGATTCTCATCTAGCAGACACTAAAATTAATATCATTGTGTCTATTGGATGAGAATCCAAAGGTAATGTAAACAGCCAGATTGTACACTTCACCGGTAAAGTAGAACATACTTTCGCAGAGGATAAAGAATTTCTTTTAAATAAGAGTTGATATTAAAATCCTAAAATCAAAAGAAATTATTTTTTTTTAATTTCATGTAATTGTATATTAATATTTTGATCTACGATCATTACACTAGTTAATCTGAGTACTGTATGTTGGTGTATACCCGCATTAACAAATGATGAAGACAGCCAATTTGCCGCGTCACGGCAAAATCTTGAACCACATTCAAACCATGCCCATCAACCATCATATCAAGAAAATGGGTTACCATTCCATCTAAAATAAGGCTCACGGTCGATAAGTAAGGAATTGAAAATTGAGTATCATGGATTGATAATTATACTGTTATTTAATTATTCATTCATAATGTTAATACTAGAGCACGAGATGCTTAAAAAATTATTTTAAAGAATTTTTGTAATGTTCCTGATAATACATGAGAACGTAATATTCAGAAAATATTTTAGATACTTCCCTTTCGAAAAAACAGTAGCTCCGGATTTTGTACCGAAAGGTTGAAAACAATTAAAATATTTAAATTTCTCTCGTTTCTTGTAAAAAAAAAATAAATGCCGTTTCGAAATTAAAATTAAATATATGAGTTTTTCATAATATCGGTATTGTATAAAGTGCTGATTTTGATTGTAATGATCTCGGCTTTGGAACCGTCAATCACTTTTTCCTTTGACTAAAGTTTCGATAATACCATAGTCCAAATCTTTGCCTAATCAATTTTCAGTTCAAATTTTAATAAATTCCTAAATAAATCTGTTCATGGCAGCAATACAATAAGAGAAATTTTAGATACTTGTAATCACGAAAATACGTATACTGTCAATTTTTCACGATTACAAGCATATCAAATTTGTCTTAATGAATTCAAAATTAGAATAAGTATCCAGTATCTCGTAAACGGTATAATCCAGTCGACACTATAGGTTCCCGAGATAACTTTTGTTTAAAAGGTCAAAAAAAGTCCTTTGATTACGAATATCTTGGTTATTTTTTCAAAATCCTGGCCAGTTTTTGTTTAAACAATCTTATTATTTATTAACAAAAAAATTTATAAAATTATTTTTAGTATTGGTGAGCAAGAATAAAACTTTTCAGCCTCTTCCACTTTTTTCGTAAGAAAACCCGTTTGCAATTTACAGCGTTACAAACAAATGATTTTTTAACAAAATTGGCATATTTGCGCAAATATACCTCAGAATGTATTACTCGAAAAAATTTGAAACTTGTACATTGTCTATATCGTCGTTAGATCTCTTGAAAGCAAAAAGAAATCTTCCAATCAAATAAAAACTTCTCTTCGTGAATTGTTGTTTAAAAATTTCTATTTTTAAAACGAAATCGTCTAGACTTTTAATTTGTTAATAAAAAATCATCCAGGTCACCCAGTGCCATAATTTTTCCTAAAACTGTTGTGAAAACTATACCTACTACTAATAACATTGTTTCTTCTTCATAAACTCTTTTGCTTTATTGTTTATAAAAATTATTATCAATAAAGACCCTGAATGAACAGAATTAATTTTGTGAATTTTTTTGATAATCTTTGGCAGAAGTTGAAACTTTTTACTCTCTTGACATTTTCTCGCACAACGAGCCATTACTTATTCACAGCCTTATAAATGTTTTTCATAAATCTACGCTCCCCTACAAGCCACAATTTTAAAGTTATTCGCGATACCCTTTTTTCATAACCCTAATTTTACCGTAAAAAGTATAATTATCTTGGTTAGAATTTTCAATACTTGCTCCTTATTTTTTATAACTATGGTTGTTAAAAAAAATCCTCAATAAAGGTAATCGATTTTTTTATTTTCATATTAATCTGTGGTACAAAATAAAACTTTTTATACATTTTCTTGTTCGGCAAACCATTATTTATTCACAGCCATATAAACAATGTATTTCTTTGAAATCTACGCCCCCCTAGAAGCCACGATTTTCAAGTTATTTGCGATAACTTTTTTTTATAACCCTAATTTTACCGTAAAAAGTGTAATTATGTTGATTAGCATTTTCAATAACTGATGCTTATTGTTAATGACTATTGTTATTAACAAAAACTCTCAATTAAGGCAATCGATTTTTTTATTTTTATACTAATCCGTGGCACAAAATAAAACCTTTTACTCTCGAGACATTTTCTCGTACGACAAACCATTATTTATTCACAGCCATATAAACAATGTATTTTTTATAAATTTACGCCCCCCTACAAGCCACAATTTTCAAGTTATTTGCGATAACCTTTTTTTATAATTCTAATTTTACCGTAAAAGGTATAATTATTTTGGTTAGCATTAATTGAGGGTTTTTGTTAGTAAGAGTAGTTATTTATAAACAATAAGGAGCAGGTATTGAAAAAGTTAACCAACATAATTATACTTTTTACGGTGAAGTTATGGCTATAAAAGAAGGTTATCACAAATAACTTGAAAATTGTGGCGTAGATTTTTAAAAAATACATTCTTTATTTGGTTGTGAATAAATAATGGCTCGTCGTATGAGAAAATGTCACAAAAGTTAAAAGTTTTATTTTGTGCTATATATTAATATAAAAATTTTAAAAAATCGTTTGTCTTAGTTGAGAGTAATGACTCGTCGTACGAGAAAATGTTATGCGAGTAAAAAGTTTTATTTCGTGTACAGATTAATATAAAAATAAAAATAAATCAATTGCCTTAATTGAGGGTTTTTGTTAACAATAATAGTTATAACCAATAAGAAGCAGGTATTCAAAATACCAACCTAGATAACTATACTTTTTACGGCGAAATTAGGGCTATAAAAGAAGGTTATCGTAAATAACTAGCAAATTGTGGCTTGAGGGGGGCGTAGATTTTTAAAAAATACATTGTTTACAAGGCTATAAATAATATAAACAATATACAATATACAATACAATATACAACATACAAATAATATATACAATATACAAGGCTAAAAATACAAGGCAATAAATAATGGCTCGTCGAATGAGAAAATGTTATGAGAGTAAAAAGTTTTATTTTGTGCCACAGATTAATATAAAAATTAAAAAAATCAATTTCCTTAATTAAGAGTTTTTGTTAACAACAATAGTTATAAACAATAAGGAGCAAGTATTGAAAATGCTAACCAAGATAATTATACTTTTTATGGTGAAATTATGGCTTATAAAAAAAGGTTATCGCGAATAACTTGAAAATTGTGGCTTGTAGGGGAGCGTATATTTATGAAAAATATAATGTTTATAAGGCTGTGAATAAATAATAGCTCGTCGTAAGAGAAAATGTTAAGAGAGTAAAAAGTTGCATCTTGTGTCAAACATTAACAACAACAAAAATTCAAAAAAATCAGTTCTGGTCATTAAGGGTCTTTATTTATAAAAATTGTTATAAACATTAAAGCAAGAGAGTTTATGAAGAATAAACAATGTTATTAATGGTAGGTATAGGTTTTGCAAAAGTTTTAGGAAAAATTATGACACTGGTTGACTTTGATGATTTTTTATTAATAAATTAAAAGTCTGGACGATTTCGTCTTAAAAATAGGAATTTTTTAACAACAATTCACGGAGAGAAATTTGCATTCGATTGGAAGATTTTTGTTGCTTGCAAGAGATCTAGCCTCGACATAAACAATACACAAGTTTCAAATTTTTTTGAGCAATACATTCTGAGGTACAACTGTGCAAACATGTCAATTGGAATTGTGTTAAAAAATCATTTGTTTTCAACGCTGTAAATTGCAAACGGTTAATCCTACGAAAAAAGTACAGGAGGCAAAAAAGTTTTATTTTTGCTCACCAATGCTCAAAATGATTTTATAAAGTTTTTTGTTTATAAATAATGAAATTGTTTTAAAAAATTGCTTAAACAAAAACTGACCAGGATTTCGAAAAAATAACCAAGATATTCGTAATCAGGTGACTTTTTTTGACCTTTTGAACAAAAATTATCTCGGGGACTTGTTACTGCATACAGAAGTGTTAGTGGCGACTGGACTTGTAACAGATAGCGAAAAACGGATAACATTTTTAAAATTTGCATCAAAGGGATGTATTGTATGAATAATAAGGAAAAAATAAGTGAATAGGTGAAGATTAATAAGGAATAATAAGGAAAAATAAGTGAATAAGTGAAGACGTAAAAGTTATATACATATACATACATATTATAATACATACTATAAATAGTTATTCCCGTGAATAAATCACGGGAATAATTTGCGAATTGTAAAAGTGGTCTAGAGTACTGTTTCGCAGTACCGATTAAGTACCTATCCATCGGCAGGGTTGCAATCGCAAAAATGCGTAGAATGTGAATTTTTAATTAGCAATTTGCTTATTACACGGTCATAAAACTATCAGGTGAAGAAGAATTTTATAAATAATTTTTTTTCAGTTTTTTAATATTAGTAAATTGATATTTAAAAATTCAGAATCTATGTATTTTCACGTTTAAAAAATCTCAAATTTGCCTTTTAAAAAGTTAAAAATAGGAATAATTGAATAATTCGTTTTCCATTATAGTGGATACTAAATTGAATTAAAGTCATAAAGTGCTGTTCTTTTGACAGAGATCCAATTTTTATTAAAATGAAGAAAAACATAATAATCAATGCAAAGGAGGACCCATACGCTAGTCGAATGAAATATTTTAATTGGTACTGTTCAGAAAAATCATTTTCAATTACGAATGGAACCTAGTCGTCCAAACAAAAATTAGGAATTTTCCGTTTTTGGAGATAGTTGCCGAAAAGGCAATGAGGGATGAAGTGATGTAAATTTTCATGAAAAAAGGTGTTTGTTTGAAATTTTCATGAAAATTTTCAACATCTTGCATTTCAGATTGCTTTCTCTGTTTTGTATCAAAAAGTAATGGTATGTGAACATGAGAAGTAATTCAATTTTAGAGAAAATACATTTTATTTGAAGTATAGTATGTCCAAAATTAAATCATTCGAAAAATTAGGTAAAGATAAAGTGGTGAAATAGTGATTTAAGTGCAATTCAGTTAAGGGGAAACACCAGTAAAATTTTAGCCTATCGAAATATTCATTGTCTAGAGTTGTCATATTTTTGTCATCTAATAATTTGGGTACGAAAACACATTGTGATATCAAAAACAAAACCATGAAAAAGAATTTCCCATCATTTAGAAATTGTATTTTTAAAGAATATCAACATATATCAATATATTGCACATATTCAATGCGAGAGTATAGTTTTGTTATTGAAAATAGAAAATAGAAAAAGTTTAGAACGTGTTTTTATTAAAATACAATAATATCGTAGCGTATTTTAAAAAATTAAATTCTTGAAAAAATTGACTTTAAAATCCAGGTGATAGATTCTTTAGAATATTTTAGAAAGTGTGTAAAAAAGTCACCAGTTGATAATATTCTAAAAAGCATTTTGAAGGTTTACGACAAAATTCAGTTTTAAAATTTAAATAAAATTTGAATAAAAAAATTAAATATATTATTTCAGGATATTTTATCATCCGCACCCTTTAAAGTCACTCTTATTGCTGGTAATTTGTACTATTTTATAATAAATGCTATGAAATTTCGGAAATTTTTCACAACATCCATATTAAAATTTAAAACTCCACAAATAAAATAAAAATTTTAATGGAATTTTGCATGGTGAAAATTTCACGATTTTTAAAATGAAAAAGTCCCCGCACCATTTACATTGAAAAAAGGTATCAGTGAATTTTTTTACGATTCATTTATCTTGTAGTTCAAGAAAATAGAAGAAATTTCCCAAAAGAATTTTGTCATTATCCTATACTTGACTTTGAAAACAATTTAGAAAATATAATCCTTCTCTAAAAAAATGGATGGCCTAAAAAATTATAATTATAATTATAAATATAATTATATATTTATAAATATAATTATTGTAGCTTTTCCGCAAAACTGATTGGATTTTTTAAATTTGAAACTTAGACCAAGTTCATGTCACAGATGTGTTTTTTTTCAAATGTTAAAAAATACAAGACTAATTGGGAAGTTAAATGATTTGACATGAAAAGCGCGTGATTATATAATGTTTCGTAATTTGCATATAAATTTAATTGAAAGTTGGAATTGGAAAAAATATATAAATAATATAACTTGAGAAAATTTCTGTTTAAAAAGTAATTCAGACAATTAAGAGAAGTCGAATTTAAACAGAAACTAAATTAGAGATCTTCCTAACTTAAAAATGCATTAGTTAGATTTTAAAAGTTAAGATTTTGGAAGACAGTATTTAAAAGTCATGTTGAAATTCAAATTCTTGAATTTGAATCTTGGAATTACCAATGAAGGAACATAATCGAGTCTTGAAGTTTCGAAATTTTTCAGATTCAAAATGTTTAATTATTTCGACATTGTTTGATATCGGTTTTTAGTAACGCTATGGCTTCATGGTTCATTCAAATCCAAATTTTAAAGATTGTTATTTTATTTTTTTTTTATTTAAAAAATTTATTTTTATAATGATGAAATGTCAAAATTAAAAGACCATGCAGAAACGAAATAAATAACGCGCCAAATTATTATTTTTATTATTATTATATATTATTATAATAATTATTATCATAATTTTTATTATAATTATTATTATATATTTATTATAACCATTATAATAATAAAGTATATTGCATTGTAGAGTGAATTTAAAGACGAGAACTAAGTTAATTATAAATTATAATTAAATTTTTTAAAATAGAAAAAAAATGCAAAAGGAATGGTCGTAAGTCACTACTTCAGTTCAGGGAATTATTCCCCAGGTGACACCAATTGCTTTGAGGATTCTTGGATTCCAGTCGAGACCTTTTCAGTGTTTTCTTCGCTCTCGATCCTGGATTTTTGTTTCAGGTCCTAAGGACCGTCGATTTGATTTGTTGAAACTGGGATTCGAATCCGCAGTGATCAATGTCTGTGTTACGCTTGCGCTTGTGTGGGTGGGACCCCCTTAACCACCCGCTAATTTGCCGCATGGGACTTTTTTAGTATTCGAAAGGCTTC